>JAOQMM010000172.1:23688737-23700734 GCA_027563515.1 Erythroxylum platyclados | reverse complement strand
TCTTTATTGCACAAAATGGCCCAAATCTTCTTCAGCATTAACATCCTATTTGTAGTAGCAATGGAGTCAATACCTAAACCTCCCTCCCTTTTGGGTGTACAAACCTCATCCCATCTTACTTTAATAATCTGTCTTCCAGAAATATGCTTTCCCCACAAGAAATTCCGAAGCATAGCTTCAATCTTCTTCATTACCCCTTTGGCCAGGAGCATGTTAACCAACCAGTAAACCTGTAGAGAATTAAGGACTGATTTAATAAGCTGAATATGTTATCATTAAAAGGCAGGATTTATAGTAAAATATATGTTTCTGAAAACCTAGAAACAAAGAAGAGTAAAAGTACTAAGTAGCACCTAAGAGCTAGTTAATAAAAAGACGAGTGTTTTAACTTGTACTGATATATAACAAGTTGCAGCATAGAATCATCTTCATTGGAAGCATTCCTCAAGCAATCTATCATATGGAAAAGTACAAAGAAGCAACTCCAATAATGTGATTGAAACTTTTTGGTTGAAAGTTGAGCTAACCATAGAACCTTTTCATGTTTATCCATCTTCAGGATCCAAATCAGAAAAAGAATTAGAGAAGTATATGTTAAATACAGCAAACAAAAAAATTATGAAGATACATAACCAACAACTGAGAAAAATAGTTATCCACCAAAAAAAGCCCTAACTGTTTAAAAGGATTAACAACTGGAGATAGATATCAAACTTGTAAAATAGCTTCATGCTATAGTATTTTTTTCTTTAATATTTCCTTGTAATTATGGCGCAAATGTAGGGGCATCAAGCTACCATAACTTCAGTGTCCATTCTTGAGAATGTTGTCACTACAATATAAGGGTTGGTTATTAAAAAATGGGATTTTAATTAGAACTTATAGTGGCATAAAATCCAGGGATGTAGCTGCAACAATTCTCTGATTGAGTTTCTGGCATTGTCTGGAAAATGAGAACACAATCTTCTACTAATAGCTTAATAATGAACTACAGAGCAACTTAGGCACTGTAAACAGAAAATCTTGCAAAACTAATGCCTTTAAGCAGCTTCTACTTCCATGTAAAATGTGTTGGATCTGGGGAGTCCACTTACTTGGGAGATCTTCATCATGGGCCTAGTGAGGGAACATACTCATGGGCTTTAACACCACACTTCAACCTAAAACCTTAAGGCATTAGGTTTATGAGTCATTTCCACTTTTATGTCCCTCACCAATTCCATCTCTTTCCAATGTGGGATTCCCACACACTTGGATTCCCAACAATCTCCCCCTTAAGTGTGAACTTCCACATTGGACTTGGACTCCCCCTTGAGCGAAAGCCTTTCTTAACAGCTCGAGTATATGGCATCACCAAGAGCCCTTTTACTCTACTAGTCAGGGCCCACCAGGAGTCTCCTTGCTCTTTTTCGTGGGGAAGCAACCACGGGATCCGACTGCCGTCTCCATACTCGTCCCTTGCCGAACCATCGACTCTGATACCACTTGTTGGATCTGGGGAGTCCACTTACTTGGGAGATCTTCATCATGGGCCTAGTAAAGAAACATACTCATGGGCTTTAACACCACACTTCAACCCAAAACCTTAAGACATTAGGTTTATGGGTCATTTCCACTTTTATTTCCCTCACCAATTCCATCTCTTTTCAATGTGGGATTCCCACACACTTGGATTCCTAACAAAATGAGCAGCTAAGGGCACACAAATGGAACAAAATGCCAAATGTATATAGGATTGAAGCAGTGAATCATTCAGCCTCGTTACATTTTTAGTATTGAAGATCTATTGTGCTAAGACTGACAATGTCATATTTAACTAAAAGACATAGCATGAAGAAGACTATAGTTGAAGTATATAGTATAAACGGTCCAGCAAAATTGGAACCAAAGTCCTTGAAATCCAGAGGAGACTGAAGAACCCGCTCATCCTCCTACTCTTGAAACTAAAATCCAACAGATATCTGATCTCTACAGAACCCAGCATCTGGGTCCCCCAATAAAACTCATTGTTCAATCTTCAAGTCCCCGAAGAGAAGAGTGTGGTGTTGATGTTGTTGAATTGGTAGCTGTAGAAAAAATTGCTGAATTTTCCCAGGTCATCTGCTATAACCACTAACTTCTCTTACAATATAAGAAGTGTTATTGGATAAGAATTAGTTTATTAGTTCCTTCTTCATTTTCCCTTAAGTATTAATGAGAGGTTTACCTACACTAGTATCATTAGAAGTCCATGTCCTCCTCCACAGTTTTGCATCATCCATTATATGCATTACCGTGATTAATAACTTTTCTAAATTGGACACCTTTGCCTCTATAAAATATTATTCTACATTCTAAAATTTTTGAACTCTTTGGCACTCTACTTATTATAGAAAACTTGGGACTCCCTTACCTTCACTGAAGTGTTATCTGATCAAAATACTAATTTGTGTCAAGACAATAGTTTATAACTCATTTCCTCATGAGCTGTCAATTTTTCCTTGAGTGCTCCCTTTATTTCTTAAAGTTCTATTATCAAAGCTTCAAATTATTCAAAAAAAGAAACCACACCCTTTTTCACTGGGGCTAAAGGACCTATAATCGCTTCTAATTCTAGAAACTCTTTCCATAAAATTGCTTTTACCAACCATTATTTCTCAAATGAAAGAATTCCTCATTGATCTTTGATATCAGTTATCACAAGGCTTTTTCTAGAGTTATGAAAATAGAGTAAAATTGCCAAAGTCCTCGTTCGACAATCAAGCTTTAGTTTGTTAAAGTCTAACTCAACCTTCCTTTATGATTGATACCGACAAGTCTATTTATTTTTTAATGCCTCATACCACTCATGTTTAAATGTTTCATTCATGCTTTTAGCACACAACTATTTAGTACAAATCAATCAAATGGGACAAATAAGAGAGATATGACAAAACAACCTTTTATTGACTTATCAACAAAGGAATAGTATAAAAGAACTTAAGTGACTTCCTCCTTGAAGCACTTTACAATAAAACCATTTAATAACTCCTTACTTAAAGATCTTAATAAGAACTTTCTCTTATAGCTCTCAACTCTCTTACAGATGATTGAATTTACTTAATATTACAAGCGAACTATAAAGAGTTCCTTTATATAGGCTTACAAGAACATAACGACCAACTAAATTTAAACTACCCTTTTTCTCTAATGACTCACCAAGTTAGTAAGAACTTAATACTTTTTCTACTAACTCTACCAAGTTAGTAGAGAGTTATCTACTTTAGGCTACTAACTCCATTTTAACACATGTAAAATATGTATTAGAATATTCAAATACACTATCACGTCATTCGACCCACTTTCTCACTACTATAAAAAGTGTTCCCAGTTTGTAAGGTAGTGCTCACACTTTCTTAGCTCACAATCTTTATGTTCTTGTTAAGTTTTGCCAAATTGTAATCGTTTGAAGACAAGTGCCTTAATGAACTTTTGTATTAGCTACCCTGAGTTATCTTTGTTCATAGTTCATCTAAGTATGTCCATAGTGTGATCAATGACCTAAGTTAGTAACAATTGAAGTCATTATATAATCAATCTCATAGTTTTACATAATTTTCTATCCCCTCATTGAAGTTAAGTGCCTTCTTGCAACCTCAAACTTAACACGACTTAGTTGCATCTTTCTTCTTTGCTCTAATATTTGAATCATGCCTCTTATTAAAGATTTTCATCAATGCATGCCATTGCTTACTCTCGAGTTTTCATGGTTATCGCCTATTTTTCCTTGCCTATTCTTTGTTCTTTATCTTGTTTCTTTATCATTTGTCATCTTCAAGTCAATCTGAATGGAAAACATCGATAAAGACTTATCAATATAAAACTCTTAACAAGTTAAAGAGACTCCTTCTCCTCTCTAAGCATTCTTCTTTGCCTTTTCATGGATCCCTCTATCTCTCTAGCTCAAACTTTTGCTTGTCCATTTTAGCTCATTTCTCCTCTGTTTCACTCAGCACCAGCATTTCTGGCCTCTCCTTTCCTTTCTGCTTGGTTGTCACAACCAGGGACATTTCTATATTTCTCCTCCTACTTTCTCTTCCAACCTTGACTTTCTTTGTTGTTCTTAATAACTACCCTAAAACACCTAACTTTTGCCATAATTAGACTTCAATTTAAATCTTAATGGAGTCTGATTTTTCTCCTTTACCCTCATCTTCCATCTCCTTCCCTACTCTATCACAACTAGATCCCAAAATCCTAATATGCCATCCGACTCTCACTCTCCTTCCCATTCAGCAAATAATCCTTCCTCGACCCAACCTTCTCAACCCAAGTGGTGAGTGTGTATAAGAAGTATGATGAAACTAGAAAAACCTGCAAGCAAGTAATGGGGGACAACTCAAATTCTTCCTTGTTTTATAGCCCTCCTATTTAACTTGAAGGAAAGCTGATGTTGGCCCCAAGCATCGACATTTTAAAGCAAGCTGCAAGGACATGAGAAGTGACAATTATAGGATGCTTCATGAATAAACGTCCTACTTTCCCTGTGATATAAGCATGGCCTCAAAAAAATTAGAAAGGTAGAGGAATACAGGAGGTAATGTTAACTGAGAATGATAATATTATAATTACCTTCAGCTCAACAGGTGATAGAAAAAAGCCCTTGACACATCTCACAGCTTCCTTTATTTCTTAAGCATTGGCAACCTAGTATGGAATTAGAAAAAAAAACAAATTAAAGAACATTCCTTTATGGGTGAACAAACATAGTATTACCTTGTAATATTGGACAATAAAAGAGTTAAGCATGCTAGTAAGCTATTTGGGAAAGCCAATATGCATGGATGAAAATACAACTTTGAGGAAACGTGTAGGTTATCCTAAATCATGTGTAAGTATGAACATTTCTAAAGGAATGAAAGATAGTATTCCTATACTGAGGTTGGCAGATGGAAATTCTCTCAGAGAAGATAAGGTGACGATTACTTATCAATGGAAACCATCCCTACAAGCACAAGGTAAAGGATAGAAACCAACGAGAGAAGTTTTCATGAGGGCAGACTATTGAGAGTTGATGGGGCTAAAAGAGGCCAAAATAGAAGGAAACAAAACGTTGATGAAAACTGAAAATCTGAAAGGGATTCTTGAGGATCAAGGGAGCTTGGATAATGTGGATAGAGTTCAAAATGATGATAACAAGAGTGAGTAAAATGAAACTACAACAGAACCTATATAATTACTGGAAGATCACCAGCATTTGCAAATGGAATCAAGAAATTCAATAAGAATCCAAAAGGTTAATTAGGGTTTGGATAAATTGAATAGTCCTTCTAATAAAGAAAAGGGTTATGCAAAATGAAGTACCTCTAGGAGGCTTACAAAAAATGAAGTCCAATATCAAGTAGAATTGCTACAGTAATTGGAAGATCAGCAGAAAAAGGACAATCAATAGGAAAAGTTTGAAAATGTGCTATCTAGGAAGAGTAACATAAGCAGTATGAAGGACTCAAAATGTAAAAGCATTGATACATGACCTTTCTAGTCTAGAATATAAGAGGAATAAAAAGTTCTTTGAAGCTCAACATTTTAAGGGATTTTGTTCAGCGTGAGAAGCCTATGTTATTTTGTTTATTGGAAACAAAAATCAAAGTAGAAAATTTGAATAAATTGGGTTGTTTTGGTAGTAAATGGAAGATAATGACAAATTACCAGTACCATGGATATGGAAGAATCATTATTATTTATGATGGGGAATCAATGGAAGTGGAAGAATTGGAAGCTAGTGAGTAGTTCATTAAAAAAAATGACATTCAAAATGGAGAACTTAATAGCTTTGGTTACTTTTATTTGCGGTTTTAATACAACTTTCTAAAGATCTGATTTATGGAGCTCACTAAGAAGATTAAAAGCATTAGTAAGAGGACCTTGGACTATTAGTGGTGACTTCAATATCACTCTTTATAGGTCAAAGGCTCAGGGGAACTGTAATTTGCTCAACTAAAACTTGGATTTGTTTGATTGCACTAAGGATGTGGAACTATTTGATTTAAAATTCGAATGTTATAGATTCATATAGAGCAATAAACAAAGATCAAAGTGGTTCGTTCAAAAAAAGTTGGATAGGGCCTTGGTGAATGTGGATTGGTTAACAACCTATTCAAAAAGTAAATCCATTTTTTTTTATCCATGATTTTCTGATCATACCCCTATCAAAGTGGATAATCTTTTTAAAAAGTTTAGTGTTAAACATCCCTTCAAGTTTAATAATTTCCTTGCTAATGTGAAGGGCCTTTAAGAAGCTATTTCTAAGGGATTGGAGTTTGAGGTCTATAGTACAAAACATTTTATTTGTTTGAAAAAATTTAAGGCGATAAAGCAAGAATTGAAGAGGTTGAATGTAAGAAGGGGACAAAATACCAAAAATGAGATAGAAGATGTAAGAAAAAGACTCTCATTTATCCATAAATCACTAGTAGATAATCTAAGTGATGAGAACCTAGCTAATGAGGAGAAGGATCCAATTAAGTATTACATGAAAGCAGTGGATAACCATCATTCCTTGTTGCAACAGCGAGCCAGAATTAATTAGATCAAGGATAGGGATAAATGCATAAAGGTTTTCTTCAATACAATGTCAGCAAGAAGAAACATTAACAAAATCACCTCTATTAAAGCTCAATCAGGGGAGATAATATATAAGCAAGATGAGATTGCTAAGGATGCTATGGAATATTTTCAAAATCTCCTAGAAACTGAAGGGAATGCCAAAGTTCATAGAGAGGATCTTATGTAATTTGTTTATAATAAGATTCCTAAAGATGGAGCTAGAAATCTAACCAAGCATGTCACTAATTAAAAAATAAAGGAAGTAGTGTTTAAAATGAATGGTTCAAAGGCTCCAAGCCCAGATGGTTTAAATGAGAATTTCTATAAAAAAAACATAGGATAAACTAGGGTAATTCATTAAAGAAACTGTGCATGAGTTCTTCAAAAAGGGAATGTTACTTAAGGAGATTAATAAGACCTTTTTGTATTTGATTCCTAAGATTCATAAGCCTACAACTTAGAGTGATTTCAGACCTATATCTTGCACCAATTTTATTATAAGATCATTGCCAAAGCCCTAGAAAATAGGCTGAAATATGTATTGCAATCTATCATTAGTGAGAACCAAGGTGCATTTTTGAGCAAAAGGAATATTGGAGATAATATTCTAATATTACAAGAGCTTTTGAAAGGGTATACAAAAGAAAATACTCCACATAACTGTGCCATTAAAGTGGATCTTCAAAAAGCTTTAGCTAGTGTCATTTGGAGATTTATGTTACAAACTATGGAGGTTATGAAATTTCCCCAGATGATTATCCAATGGATTCAAGAATGTATCACTACTGTTTCTTTTGGGATTTTGATTAATGAGCGTCCAACATAAATGTTCAAAGGAAAAAGAGGACTTAGGCGATGTTCAAAGGCAAAAGAGGACTTAGGCAAGGGGATCATCTTTCCCTTTACCTCTTTCTAATTTGCATAGAAGTTCTTACCTTATTACTGAAACACAAAATCTTTACAATTCCTAAATTTAAGTACCACTCCAAGTGTAAGTTGCTTTCTCTAATAAGTTTATTTTTTGCAGATGATCTTATCCTACAAAGTAAGGCTGATAACATTTAGTTTCTTTATTAATGAGTACCTTACAAAGTTTTAAGGAGTTATCTGGATTGAGAATTAATTTCCAAGAAAGCTTATTCATCTTGTCAAAAAGCATAGCTCATCTCTCAAATAATTTGACACACGTCACTGGAATTAAAAAATAAGACCCTCCTCTCCTATACTTGGGAATTCCTATCTCTTCGAGAAGACTACGATATAAGGAATGTCTACACATAATTGAAAAGATACAAAAAAGAATGGGGTCTTAGACAATTATAATTCTTTCCTATGAAGGTAAGCTTCAACTCTTGAAGTCTGTCATAATGTCAATGCAAACTTACTGGGGCTCTCACATATTCTTATCCAACGGGTTGGTTTAAAATTGTGGAGAAAATGATGAAGCAGTTCCTATGGAAGAAAAGGAAAGGAGAGAAAGGAACAGCTAAAATGAGCTGAAAGCATACATTTCAACCAAAAGAAAATGGATGATTAGAATTGCAGACAATTAGTAGAAGCAATAAAAGTCTAATGCTAAAGAGAAACTGGAGAATTTTAAGTGAAAAAGAGTCCTTGTGGATTATATGGGTACATAGCTATATATTAAAGTGTAGCAGTTTGTGGGCAACTAAACCTAAAGAAAGTTTCTTGGTTCTTCAACTAAATTCTTAGGTTAGGGGAAGAGGTACAACAACAAATTACATGCAGAATAGGGGTAGGGGATAGGATTCATTATGGTATGACAACTGGACTAGTCAAAGGACATTGCAAGGGATTCCCTGGTTAGGTTCTTAAAGAAAGCCAAGATGCATTAAATAACTGCAAATGGCAACTGGTCTCTATCCTCAAATGAGATGAGAATTAGGTCAATTTCACAGTACAAGCACAATGGTGGAGAGGATACTTATCTATTGAATGATTTATATTTTTCACGAATAACCAATAGGAAAGCAAAAGAACTAATATATAGGACAAACACAAGCATTAGGTGGTGTAAGCTAGTTTGGAGAAAAATTCTTAAGCCAAATACCAACTTTTTGCTTTGGTTAGCCATACTGAATAAACTCAGTATCATGAATAGATTGAAGTTTCTATCCTATTCTAAACAATATGTATTACGTAATTTGGAGGAAGAGAACAGAGATCATATGTTTTTCAATTGTGGATGCTCTAAAAAAGTTTGGCAGAGAATCTTATCTTTATTCACACTTATCTGCATCCAAAGCAGTCTAAATGACATCTTACAAGAGTTACTGTAGATGCCTATATCCAAGCACGATAAGGAAGTCTATATTGCAGCAAGTGCAACTTGTATCCAAGAGACATGGAGGAGAAAAATAACAAAAGATCTGCAGGGAAATCTAAATGTTTAAAGAGGGCAGTTGATTATCAATCAGATGGAGAAGAAATGTAGTAGGAGGCTGGTGGTTTCTTAAAGACTTTAATCATATCATAATTTGATGATGGGGTTGACAGTATGCGTTTAACATGATCTACAATAACTCTGGAGAATGACAATGTCAACAATAGGTGCGTGTATAGGGGAATCATAAATAAATGTGCAATTTTTTTATTAAAAGAGACCAAAATGAAGGAGTTTGGCTTTCCTAAGCCCCTCATCAGATATGAAGAGAGCTACTGCTATGGGAAACTATAAACAATAGGAGGTACAACAGCTTATAGCCTTAAACACTTGGCAATCAACAAGGATGCAGATATCACACATAAGATGTTCTGATCAAAAGAGACCAAAATGAAGGAGTTTGGGGTTCCCAATCACCTCATCAAATATAGAGAGAGCTAATACCATGGGAACCCATAAATAGTAGGATGTACAGTAGCAGAAAGGATAGCCCTAGACAATTGACAATCAACAAGGATACAGATATCACACAGAAGATGCATGGATGTAACCCAGGCAGATTAAGATTACCAGATCAATATAGGGCAGTTAAGCACAAATTTACGAAGAGAGAGAACTTACCTGAAGAGTTAAATGAAGGCTGGGGATCAGGGTAGTCTCACCATGACAAGATCTTATGATCTCTAGCAACCAGCTAGTAGTTAGGATTAAGCATGAGGAAATCAAGTTAGTATAAAAGAATCAGGAAGTCTTCAAATTTTAGGGTTGATTCTCATCTGGTATAGGACCGACCCTCTATATGTAGCTCCTATGACTCCTCCAAACTAAAGTATAGGCTAGCAAAAGAAGAAGAAGATGCATGATTCAAGACAGAGGATTCCATATCTTGGTATTTTGACTAGGGTGGAGAAGAAGAATACCTTCGATGCTATTGCCCTAATTGGGAAGCATCTAGAGACTCTTTTGGATGGTAGAGATTTTTTTATCCCCTTTAGAGAATGTCACCGCTTATTAGTTTGTTTATGATTTCTACGAGCTTCTCTATTGTTAAAAGATACAAATTTATTTGAACAAAATGTGAAGTCTTTATGGTTTTAGAAAGAACAATCAGGTGTTTATCTTTTCAGGTAAGGCTGATGTTTTTGTTGATATGATTTTATTTCCTGCAGGTGATGCTGGTGTATTCTGCAGCCAAAGTCCTATTCTCTAACTCAGGTCCATGATTGAGTTGAAGCTATTCCACGATTGATCAAATGGAATATAAGTTGGAAGTTTATTCGATAGTCTGTTTCTTCCCACTGTGTCCATCTGTTAGGCCATTGTGTTCACGACATTGAAAACTTGAATTTTACAGTCAGAACTAGAAATCCACATTCTTATAAAATCCAGATAAGTGAAAACTTTCAGTTATTTTTGCCAACATTTTAGTTTAATAGGATGAGTCATTTTCACTCAGAATAACACAATTTTTGCTTGAAATCTTATAACATTTTGATGTTTAAAAATGTCTAGCTTCGAGGTAGAACTTGACTCAACTCTATATAAGAAAAACATAATCTTCGTTGAAGAAGAATGTAAAAACATTATTTTCATTTTCATGGCGTCGCCACCGGAGACCTTCAGTGTGTTAGACGGACGTGATAACCAACTACACCACTACACCGTTGGTGAAAGTTGAATACTTAAAACAAGTATTGTAAGTATTCGTTCTTTTTACATGGATTCACCAATCCAGGTCTCCTCCTCTTCCTGTTGCAAATTTTGTTTAAATTGGTATTTTTCTTGTAATTACTTTCATCCTCAATGATTATGGTAAATTTAACTGTCTGAACCAGCCAACTCTGTCCCTCTCAAACACAAAAGAATATCTAATGTGATGTTCATTGTCAACCACATAAACATGTTCCGTCACAGTGTTTATCAATTATATTTCACCATGTCTCAACCACTTCTAAAGAATTTCTACTCCAATAAACTTCCTTTGATGCAAAGACAACTCAACCATGATTGAACGCATAGATGTTCCGCTTTTGCCACCCGGCAATGCCAACTCTGTTCGGAAATCGAGAATCGCCGCTGCTATAGCCGTCGGAATACTGTTGGGATGTGTCTTCGCTTTCTTATTTCCTCACGGATTTTTCGCTTCCAATCCTCAGTTCAACGGTCGCCACCTTTCCAAATCTAATTCTCGGGTACAACCTTTTCACCAAACTTCTGAAAGGTGTCGTCTTTGTGTTTCTTTAGGTTAGGAATCTTGGTCTGTTTTCTGATTTCTAGTTACGGTTGTTATTGTTCGTGTTAGGTTTCATCAAGCTCCAGTGAATCATCTGAGAAGCTGAACTTGATGAAAGCAGAGTTTGAACGGCGTAAAGATCAAGCACAGAAACAGGTGTTGGCTGAGCCGCATAAAGCTGGACCATTTGGTACTGTGAAGGGTTTAAGAACAAACCCCACTGTTGTACCAGATGAATCTGTGAACCCAAGATTGGCAAAGATATTAAAGAAGATTGCTGTTGAGAGAGAAATTATAGTTGCTTTAGCAAATTCAAATGTGAAAGAAATGTTAGAAGTGTGGTTTAGTAGCATCAAGAGAGTGGGTATACCTAATTATCTAGTTGTTGCTTTAGACGATGAGACTGCCCAGCTTTGTGAATCAAACAATGTTCCCGTGTACATAAGAGACCCGGATGAGGGGATTGATTCAATTGGAAAGACTGGGGGAAACCATGCTGTTTCTTCATTGAAGTTCCGTATTTTGAGAGAGTTTTTGGTGCTTGGATATAGTGTTCTCCTTTCAGATGTTGACATAGTGTATCTGCAGAACCCTTTTAGTCATCTTTACAGGGATTCAGATGTAGAGTCGATGAGTGATGGTCACAATAATATGACAGCTTATGGATACAATGATGTCTTTGATGAACCTGCTATGGGTTGGGCTCGATATGCGCATATATAGATGGGGTCTATGGTGAAGAACGTGAAGCTTCACAAGATCGAAAAAAAAAAGATTGCATCTTATCAGATCTTGT
>JAOQMM010000172.1:23632670-23657105 GCA_027563515.1 Erythroxylum platyclados | reverse complement strand
ATTAAAATATAATTAAATAGTTTTAATTAAAATATAATTAATTAGTTCATTATAATGTAATTAATTAAACTATAATTAATTAATTAATTAAAATATAACAAATTTTTATTTCTCAATATTTTTAACAAACCAACCACTATCTATGATAATGATAATCATTCCCTCCTCTTAACCAACCATCAATATTATAATGATTATATCCATTCTCATTCCTCACTATATTCATTCTCATTCTCATTCTGCATTCCCCTGTCTGAACCAACCGCCCCCTCAAATTATTACCACTAACAACAGTATTATTAAAACAACAACAAAAAGTACAAATCAAACAAAAACAACTTTGGTTTTGTGGCTTCAGTGGGAACAACTATCAACTCAAAATAAGGGATGCAAAGAAACAATTACAGATAGAGAATGACATGAAAATGGTACAAGTTCTAATTCACAAACTTTGATTTTAATTTTTCAAAGGTCAAAATTATAAATTTCAGAGTTTTAAAATGAAGACTCTTTTCAAGTCTTAAGAATTGTGGGATATAGTTGAAAATGAGTTCAATCAATAAGATGCACGGGAGCAACACTTAGGGAATATCAAAAGAAAGATGCAAATGTGTTATTTTTCATTAGCTGCCACCTCTAATAAGGCATGGGAAATGCTAAAACAAGAATATTTAGGAGACAATAAGATAATTATTGTGAAATTACAAACTCTATGACTTGATTTTAAAACATTATATATGAAGAATATTAAATCTGTGTAAGTTTATCTATTTAGAATTTCTGTAATTGTTAATCATATGACATCATATGGTGAAATATTAAATCTGGAACAATAGTGAGTAAGGCGTTGGAGAGTTTGACTCTAAAATTTAAGCAAATTGTTACTGTTCGTTGAAGAATCCAATGAATATCTATTTATTCTTTCGATGATATTGCTCACAAAACACTTCATAGCTCACTCAAAACAATATAAGAGAAAATGCTTCGAATGATCTGTTTTATTTTATGCAACTCAACATCTTTATGTAGGGATAGATGACAAAGATAAGTATCCCATCTTCACTCTCTAATATTAAGCAACAAATCCTAACCCACAATCTCTAAAGACTAGCAACAACATTAAAGACACTAAAGATTTGGTAACAGAAAAAATAAATGGATAAAGACTCGGTAATTTAAATAATAGTTAAACAACAATACTTTATTGAAGAAAACAACCCACAAGCTAGTATTAATTTATTCAATACTCTGCCTCAACACCAGCTTCTACTATTTTCACCGTACCAAGTTGATGGTAGAGATTTTAAAATTTGCTACCACCCAGGCCTTTTATAAAGAAATATGCAGCTTGGTTTTTTGTTCTGATATGCTCCAACTCTATTTCTTCTTGCAAAAATTTTTCTTTGATAAAATGGGGTTAGTTCTTGCATGAAAAATTGGATTATTTACCAACCATATTGCAAACAAGTTATCGCAGTACAAAGGAATACCTTACTTTGTTGGCTGATACAACTCCTTCAATAGTTGCATAAGCCAAGTACTTTCTTGAGTTGCCATTGTCGTCACTTGACACTTTCCTTATGTGGTTGACAAGGACACTGTTGGTTTTCATTTGCTACACCAAAAAATTGCCCCGAACTTGAGCATAAAAACATACTCAATGGTTGAGTGTCAGGTATCATGATCACTTACCTAGTCAACATCACAATCATAAACTAACCTGCAATCTCCACCTTTCTTGTACACAATACCATAGCCCAACGTACTCTTAACATATTTGAAAGTTCGCCAAACTACTTCCAAATGAGATTTCTTCGAATTTTGCAAGTAATAACTTATCACACTAATTGCAAAAAACATATCTACTCTTGTTAAAGTTAAGTAGGTAAAACTACCTACCAATTGTTGGTACAGTCTAACATCTTCCAAATCTTTCCCTTTGTGATCACACATTTTGGCAATTGCCTCCATTAGCATCAAGATTGACTTGCACTTAAGCATTACAAACTTCTTCAACAAATCTTTAGAATACCTTCTTGAATACGGTCAACCTCTAGACTAAGAAAATGCTTGAGTTATACATGTTCTTTCATTTGAAAATGAACTAAAAAATTCTCCTTAGTTTAGAGAATTTCTTTTTCATGATCTCCTATGCTGGTTAAATCATCCATATGCACTAGAACAATAGCTAGCTTCCTCCTTTAGCTTTGAGAAAAAACCTAAATTCCATATATGTCATCAAATAACCACTATAAGTAAGAAATTCAACAATCTTACCATATCATAACTTTGATGCTTGTTTTAACCATAGAGCACCTTCTAGAGCTTACACGTATATTTAGAATGATCTTGTCTCTGAAAAACTATTAGCTAGTCCATATAGATCTTTTGATCTTGCTCCCAATGTAAAAATGCATTCTTTTATGTCCATTTATACAAGTTTGAACTTTTGCTAGTTATAAGTGCTAGTATTACTCATATAGTTGTAAGCTTTGCTATTGGACTAAAAGTTTCACCATAGTCTAGTCCATATTGTCAAGAGAACCCTCGACCTACTAAATGAACCTTGTGCCTCTCTATTGATCCATCTGTGCAGTGCTTTATCTTATTCACTCATTTGTAAGAATGATATCTTTTAAAGGTGATGAAAAGAAGTTGTAATTCCTTAATAGGTTGTTGCATTACAAGAATCAACATATATAACCAAGAAGAAAATTAAGACACTTTAAATCTTATTCACCATATAACTCTAACTTAATCATAAGTCAGGACAAATGAAAAAAATCAATTGGGTTAAAATATAATTTGTGATGGGTCACAAGTATAATGGGTAAGCTTGGATAAGATTTGATAAATGGACCAGGGGCCATAATATGGTTAACTATATAATGACCATCTCATAAATATCATATGCACATCACTAAGATGTTAATTTTCACTAGTTTACATTAATTAATTCAACACTCTTCCACTTGGACAACACAATCATATCATAATAATTTCATAACAATATATATAGCCAAAGTAATCATACATAATCAATACACTAATATGATGTATATAGGTCATACATAATTAGGCACTACTAGTTTAAAAGTATGACAATAACATAAATATGGATTCATCATAATGAATATTACCAATTTATCACTCATAAAAGATGTAAAGTTACAAATATCATAAACAGTAAAAAAAAATTCCATAATGTGCATATATTACACAAAATCCAAACACTCTTTACAAAACACACAAAAAGAAAACTCTTACTAAAATAAAGAAAAATAGGCTCTTGACAGTCCCATGCCAGAGATATGTTCATAAAACATACAAATAAGTAAGCCTCTAATTAGTGGATCCATTAACATTTTTCTCAAAGGCGTGTGCTCAATAGTAATGAGAGAGTTTATGACTTTCTCTTTAACAAAGTAGAATTTATAGTCAATATCCTTAAAGCGAGAAGTGTTCCTAGTATTTATAAGAGGAAGATATGGTTGTAAAATTGTCACAATACAATTTTAGCAGCCTCAAAATGGAGTCCACATCTCCCAATGCTAAAATGAAGTTTTACAACCATTTTGCATGACAAATAACCTCTATCATGCCATATACCCTACCTCTATGATTGAAGAAGCTCTAAGTGATTGTTTGACACTTTTCCATGATGCAAATCCTCCGCTATTAAAAAGATGCACATAGAAGTAGGTTTTTTATCATTTACATAGCTTGCATAATTGGAATCACTGAAACCAAAGACTTTAAGGATGTCGAAACGCCAATATGTTAATATAAGATCTTTGGTACCTTAAAGATACTTTAAGACTTTCTTAATTGCTTTCTAGTGGCTTTATCTAAGATTGCTCAAGTATTTACCAAGTACGCTAACCATAAATATATATTAGGATAAGTGAATACTCGAGCATACATCAAACTATCAATAACTGAAGTACAAGGAATTGTTTTCGACTAATCTGTCTTAACATCATTATGAGTACATTAGGGCTTATAAAACTTATTATCCTTAACAACTAGAATCTTTACAAAAGAACAAGACCACATATTAAACCGTTTTAAGATACGATCAATTTATGTACTTTGGGACAATTTGAAAATACCATTAGCCTTATCATGAAGAATATGTATGCCTAAAATATATGATGCTTCATTAAGATATTTTTTGTCAAAATGAGCAAATAATAGTTTTTTTTTTCAACATAGTGTCATTAGTAGTGAGTAAGATATCATCAATATATAAAACCAAAAATATGTAGTTGCTCTCACCGACTTTCATGCATTGACATTGATTAATAATGTTTTCTTTGAAGTTGTTAGCAGTGACAATTTCATCAAACTTGAGATATTATTGTCTTAAAACTTGTTTCAATTCATAAGTTGACTTTTGGAGCTTATAAATCATATTTTCCCCAACTACCTTAAAACTAGTAAACTAAATCATGTGGATATCTTCACTTAAGTCTCCAATTAAGAAAGGTAATCTTACAATTATTTGATAAACCTCTGTGTCAAAATGAGTTATAATTGACATAATGATTCACAAAGAATCATTAGTAGAAACACAGGAGAAGGCCTTTTTTTTCAGTCAATATCTTTTGGTTGATTATAGCCTTTAGCTACTACCCTTACTTTATACCTTTCCACTTGACTTTTATCATTATGTTTGGTCTTGAATACCTATTTGTTTCCGATAGGCTTACAATCTTTTGATAAATGTACCAAGTTCCATATTTTATTTTGTAACATAGAGTTCATCTCATCATTCATAGCGTCCATTCAAAAATTAGAATGAGGACTAAATATGAATTCATCATATGTAGTTGGGTTTAAGGTGTCACCGATGTCATACTTATGTTCTTGTAACTATATAATATAATCACAAGAGGTTGTAATTCTACAAATACTTTTTGATCTCCTTAAATACACATTTTTTGACTAAATTATACCACAGAACAAACTATACCTCCATTGAAATTATGTTTTGAACGCCTATAAAGTAAAATCGTACATGAAAGTTTGTGTCATAATCGCAATTGCAAGCAAATTATTTAAAAACTATTCCATCGTATCACCCAAATTATTAAAAAAAGAGATAATAGATTTTAAAATGATAAATTTTTTGAAAATTTTCAATTTAATGACTAAGTTTTTAAATTTTTTTAATTAAATAATCAACCTTTTATGACTGTAATAACTCAGCTTAAGACGTTAATTCTATTAGTATTTTGCTGATTTGGCGAACAGAATCATTTTTGTCCATAATATATAAGCTTCTATGTAAAAAAATTAATAGAAAAATAAGAATCAACTTGGAATAATACACCTAACTCTTAACTCATACCTATAATCCATCCCGTAACTAAATTAAACCGCAAAACAAACTATACCACCATCGAGAAAATCTCCAAAAGAAATGCATTTCAAGTCCCTAAGATAGGAAGAACTAGACCTCAAGATACAATAGCATCATCAGAAGACGAGAACATCCAACCCATCTCTTCCTTGAAGGTGAGAATGCGAAAAAAAGCTGTCAGAACAAACCCTAGTTATTAAAGTTATAAAAAGATTAATACTTATTTTAGAAGCTTAGATACTAAATTAAAAAAAATTTAAAAAATTAGGCATTTGATAATATGATATTCCTTAAAAAAAGTGATAAACATGGAAATTAAGATTACAAGTCCTCGCCAAAAATATGTAACGGATTGTTAATTATCTTCCAAAAAAAATACTAATTTAAATTAAATTTTTTAAATTTTAAAATGTAAATAATTAAAATTTTATCGCCATTGCATGGTAGGTACGAAGTTTTATAATTCAAGGTTTTAGTTTTTGTCTCTCAAACGGCGGCCAACTCTGTGATTCCATTAGTCTTTTGCTCATATTTTTGCAATTTGCACAGTAAAAGACTCTCTTGAATAAGAAATTTAAAAAATATAGGAAAAAGGTAAAAGAAATATATGAAAAGAAAAGGAATAAGAAATTTATACGCTAAAATAATATTTAACTGAAATTCCTTTAGATGAAAATTTGATAATTTTAAAATATTAGTCTTTTTTATACATTTTAATTAGAATCTGACCTATATTTTGCTGAACTTAAGTTGACCGATCAAGGATAATTAGGTCAAATTAGTACTAATAGATATAAAAGCAAAACAAGGAAGAGAATGCAAAATATGAAATTTGATTTAGTTGCTATGCCATAAGAACTTGTCATGTTTTTCATTTTCAAAATCCTTACTTTGAAATTAATAAAAATGATATTGTAGAACTAAAATCGAAAATAGTCTCTTTACTTGACAAGAATAAGATTGCACATTATTGGACCTCTCTAGATCTCGTATTTTTGTAAGACTCTTTCTCTATTTGGTAAGAATAAGATTGAATATTATTAGACCTTTCCGGTCTCGCATTTTTGCAGGAATATCGTTAGATGTAGTTGTTGTTGATATTGTAGAACTAAAATTTAATTTTTGTTTAATTACTATATTTCTTACTTCTTCCGAGATTAGACATAGTTTTACTTTAAATTAGAATTAGAAGCTTATCAATTCCAGACATTCTCAGAGGACTAATTTAGCACAAAAACAAACAAGTTTATAGTAAATTAGAGCTCAAAATAGACACAGAAATTACCCATTCAACATAGATACAGAGAAGTCATCTTCCAATTTCAGGAACCAGAATTCTCATTAGCAGGATAAAAGTTGCCTTGTGAACTTAGCAGTTGACATGCCAAAAACAGCTGCAGACCAACAGAAATAAGAAACTTGATTAGGCTTAGCATTGCAAGCTAAAATTTGAAATGGAGAAAGCAAGTCATTGGAAGAGAAGAAAGGTACCTGGAATGCTTTATCCAGCCAGAAATCATCCAGTAAACAGGTTCTTAGTTTAAAGCATCATTTTCACTTTGAACACCTGCCAACTGCTCCTGCATTTTGATACTTCTGAAGTATGGATAATCAGGCTTGAACTTATAAGCCGCACGAACAGCTCTCTCCTTGCTTTCTGTCGCTGCTACTTTCGAACTCATGGTCAAGGCTTTTGAAACATTTCTTCGACTGTAATATCTGGCTTTCGGTGCCCCTGCAGATGTTGCGTCTGGTTCATTATCTACACCATGGATGGATTAGTATCTGAAAGGATGAACTTTTAATCAGAAGATTTTATGATATTTCAAGAGCTTACAGGTTTGCATTATCCGGTTCAGACTTATGCATTTTGCTTCTGCTTTGTTCAAGACAGCCAAACTATCTTTGCCAGAGATATTTGTGGGCTCAAATTCATCAACCTGTAAATCACATCCCTTGTTTTCCAGGCCCTGGCTTTCATCATGTTGCTGCAAACTACCAGGAGCACCACTTGGATAGTTTATCTCAGAAATTGTCAAATCAAATATATTAACATCGAAATGTGATCTCCCCATGTATTTGAAAACCATCAAATACCCAACACGAACAGAGAGGTATAGCATAAATTCTTGCCAACCCTTGTTGAACCATAGCTTCCCATTCGCCTTTTGCAGTTCCACTAACCAGTTTACACCACCGGGAACAGAGAGTGTAATCACAGAAGACATTTCATCTCCATATTTCTTAAGAAACCTTCCTGGGATCTTCTGCAACCATTAAAATGAAATCATTCTTCATTTTCCACAGATCATTGTAATTGAACAAATATCAGTACTTGAAACTTGAGAAGACTCTGTTATCATACAAATAAATTTGTCAAAAAGTCTAGAATCGAGATACATAATCTTTCTTTTCCCTCCATCCATTAACTGAATCAATCTCGAGTTTCATTGTTCTTTCATCAGACCAGCAAGGTTCAAGCTTTTTCATCTTTCAATCACAAGGTTCTAAAAATCATTAAAGAACAACAAAAAGAAAATCAACTTTCTGTCCAACCAAAAAAGTTTTGAAACTTCTACTCTTCAGCAACAACCCAGCATCGATTACAACCTTCACTTTCATCGCCAACCCAGAATTACAAATGATCATAACCAAGTGTTTACAGAAAGAAAGTTATATTTCTCGGACTGAAGAAAGTGCTTAGTAGTAGTTAGTAGTAGTGTACCAGTTTTTGGTCTTGGAGAATGGAGGCAACTATTAACTTATAGAATATGCATGCACTCATTGTCGCAAATTTACAGCTTTCTGGTTCTAAAATTGTCGTCTCTCTGTTCTCCATGGACAAACCTTGTTCGTAGATTCCTATGTAATGTAATAATAGTTCGAATAGAGAGGCTCTTCTTAATACGCATCCCAACCATGGAAGTTCATAGCAATCACAAGTAGTAGGCTCTGTTACCAAGAGTGGAATCAACGGTTATTATCTGTTATTCAGTGAGCCTAATTCAACCACATCGTAGTGAGTGTGTGCCATGTCCCACTATATCTAACACAGGTTGTGCCAAATTATTGAAATTATACTCAATCTATTAAAAAAAAAAACCCCAATTATACTCAATCTAAACAAAAAGAGACCGAACCAATAAATCAAAAAAATTTAAAGTTTAAAATATTTAATTGATATTATACTGTTATAAAATTTGTTAAAAATTATATAAAATAAAAAATTGAAATATGTTAATTAAAAAGATAATATTAAACAAAAATTTATTTATTTATTTTAATTTATAAGCACTTATTAATTAATGAAAATTAATAATTAGTTGATAAATAAAACTATTTTAAAGAAAAATTATTAAAATAAATCGAACCAAAAATTTGAATTGAATCTACTGAACTAGTTGAATTTTTTAATCATTAATTATACTAAACGAAATTTTTATTGAATTAATATACTTATTGATGAGTTAGATCATTTTTTGTTATAATGAAAACTAGTGTAAATATTTACTAATTAAAATTGATTGCATTATGTGACTTATTTGTGTGTGTATATATATACCCTTTTGTAAAAATATAAAAGAAATGTTGCATACATTATGGCTCTCTTCAAACCTCCCAAAATGAGGAACCTTATGTATTAGATACGTTGACATTATATTTTTGAAGTTACAATTTCATCAATATTAATTGCATTAGAAATATAACAACGAACTGAATTACTTGTTAAAAGTTACAATTAGTAAGCATACAAAGTTAAATTATTTTATTGAATAAAAATCAAGATTAAAATAAAATGTAAATTTAACTTTGAACACATTACACACAAGAAGCGACTTCTTTTCTTATGAGAGTGAAAAAGTTCTTTTTTTAATTTTAAATTTGTTTAAAAATTATTTTTTATACTCTAACTAAAAAAAACGATGAAATAACACTTGTATTAATTAAATTAATTGTTACTTACATAAAAATTCAACTAATCTCTTAAATTTTAAATTGAATTAATTAAATTCGACTCAAATTAATAATTTAAGATAATTTCTTAAATTATTAATTTAAATCAAATTTAATTAATTCAAATCAAATTTAAATTTTGAATTTAGTTGTCATATTAATGACATTTAATTAATTTACATCTGACATTTATATCATATGTGTTTCATTCTTATTTTTAAACAAAGTTATAGAAATTATAAGAAACTAAATATTAAAAAATCAAAATTTTCAAAAATTATAAAAATTTAAAACTATATTAAAAATTTATATATTTTACCCTAAAATTCGAAATAGACATATTTATAACAAATATATGTAACAACAAAGCAAGAATCGAAATATAATCCATTACATTAATAAAGCTTCCTAAATTTGCTTCCTTTGTGGTATAAGTCTATGATTAAGAAATCATTCGGCTTTAACCATTCATTTTTTTTGTTTGATTTTAATTTTTAAGTTAGATTTATTTTAATAATTCTTATTATTAAAAATCAATCAATTTATTAATTAATTTTTTAATTTTAATAAACTAATTAATTTTTATTTAACAGTCTTCATTTTCAATTAAATTTCTTTAATCATATTTCAAAATTTTCAATTTATTTAATATTTAACTGATTTCTATAATGATATACTTTTTAAAACTTAAATTTTTTATTTTACCATTCAAACTTTGGTCCAAATTTAAATACATTAGTATAATTGATTAATCATGAAAAACATCAATTTTCCATTACAGAACTCAACAAATCACATACATCCAAAGTAAATTGGAAAACTCCCGGTACTATAAGATTTTCCCACACCTCATAGTAGATTTGAAGCAGCAATATCAACGTCGTCGTCATCAACATGAAGATCAAGATCAAGATCAAGTTATAATGCATCATCTGGTCTCCACTTGCTCTTGCGCCGCCGTCACCACCACCTGTCGTGCGACTGACACCGGTGGAACTATCATTAATAAGAGCGTAAAGAGCATCTCTGTCAAGATCATTAAGATCGCTAGTACTTGAAAGAAGACCATCATCATCAACAACATCATAATCTTCCTTAAGTCGCCGCCCTTCAGCTATCAACGTTAAGAAAAGTAGTACTGCAACATTTCCCAAGGCTCGCTTCCCCATTTCTGACGGCCAAAACTAATGTGATCAATCACAAAAGAACACAAGAGAAAAGCTTTGTTTCGGTTCACATCATAATGGCTAGCTCCTCAGCTGGATATGTATATTATATACTCATGAGAAACGTAATGGAAGAAAATCAAAGAACTACACATTACTAGTTCAAAGAGGGCATTATAAACAATAAACGCTGTGGGCAATGCAGAATCAAGAAAAAGGAATAAACGCATCCCAAAACGAAGATTAGTCATTCTATGGTATCGGTCAAAAGATTTATATATGTCTTACAAAATCATACTTGGAGCATTGTGGACAGCAAGCTGATTTTTTTTTTAACGCATGCGTGGGGCAGGAAAAAATTTTTGTGAATTAAATATTAATGAATTAAATCGTTGTTTAAAGATGCCGTTTAGGAAAGATTGCTTATATTTTATAAATTTGGTCATTTTCAGATTTTATATTTTGCACAAACGGACTGCTCAACGTTCAAGATGGTAATAAGGTTTGGCAGATGTGAAGTTGACGGAGTTATCAGGGAAGAAATTACAAAACTTTGTCGGTTTGAGAGCTTGGACACAATACTTTGGACGGTATTTGGCAAAATACCGACTTCTTCAATCTTCAGTAAAGGGGAAGTTGGAGATTGGAAGAACTCTCTCCCCTGACATGGCTGCATCTCTTGATCAAATGAGAAAGAGAAGCTTCAGGGTTCAGGGTTGGCCTTTCCTGATAGTCTTTTGATTTTGTATGCATGTAATCCGAAAGTACTTTGTTGGTTCCATTATGAGACACTCAAGTACTAATAAAATTCAACAAAAGGTGAAAATTGATAAGTAGACACTATTACAATTTACAACCAGTCTTAGAGATGCAGAAGAACTGAGTGGAAGAGTCAGAGAAGAGGGTACTTGGAATGTTTTGTCCAGCCAGAAAGAATCCAGCAACCAAGTGCATAGTTTAAGGATCATTTTCACTTTGAAGACCTGTCAACTTGTGCCTCATTTCATGTACATGGAATATGATAACTTTTAACACCACATCTTTTCTGCTAATCAGCTCAAAGACACAAACATCTCCTTCTTCCAGATTGTTTCCCCGTGCAAAAAGTACCCATCCTTGGCTCAGTTTAAAATAACCATTGTTATGAACACATAGAACAGCCCATTTTGCTCCATTTGAGTTTTGAAGAGTGATGAAGGATGGGAAATGGCTCAAATATTTTCGGACCGAAGCTAACTGGAATGTTCTGCACAAGCATAGTATGTTTAATGTTTCTCGTAGGCAATTAAGTTGCAACAAATTCAAACTTTTTGCATCAGTTTGTACCACCTATTGATGTGCTCACCAGAATAAAGCATTTATACACGGTGGAAGGTCGCATGATAACTCTGAAGAATGGATTATCCGTCTCATGCATTCGAGCAGCACTAACTGCTCTCACCTTATCTTCTGTTGTCACAACCCTAGACCTCTTAGTTAAGGCTTCTGCAGCAATTCCTAGATCAGGACATTTTCCTTCGGCTCTCTGTGTGCCTACTTGCTCTGGTTCATTATCTAAATCTTGCAAGAATCAGCACATTGAAGACATGAAAAGAGTAGGAAATTGTAGCGTTTTAGATCATTGTGTCTTTTGTTTCTGAACTATCCAAAGAAGGCAAAATACCTTTACCAGAGGTATTTGTCAGCTCAGAGTCATCAGCCTGTAAACTAATGTCATGAGAAGATTGAAGTTCAGCTCCCAAATCACATGCCTTTTCTTCTAGACATAGTTTCTCCTTGCTGGTGTCATTTCCTGTAGATTTAGTACAATGGTTATCAATATTGTGATCAACAAGGTTTCTTCTCAAGGAAATAGTATAAAGGGCATTAACAGGCAGAACCAAATATTTCATCCGTATCTTTCTTATGTGGCTCCAGGCGTTGGCTTTCATGATTTTGCTGCAAACTACCAAGAGAACTACACGAATAGTTTATTTCAGAAACTGTCAGATCATACACATGAACATTGAAATGTGATCTGCCCTCATATTTGAAGACCATGAGAAATCCAGCACGAACAGAGTGGTAATCTACAAATTCTTGCCATCCCTCCTGAAACCATAGCTTTTCATTCGATTTCTGAAGTTTCACTTGCCACTTTAAACCACTGGGAACAGAGAGTGTAGCAATAGGACATATTTCATCCCCATACCTGTTGATAAACTTTCCTGGGATCTTCTGCATCCATAGAAAAAAGTCATCCTTCAATTTCATGAGATCACAGTCATTAAACAAGTATTGGAACTGAGAGTCAATGCTATTACCACTAAATAGTTTAAAGAAACTAGAGTAGAGAGATGCATAATATCCTTTTTTTTTTCCTGGATTAACATACTGATGTGAAATCACTAACATCACTTTTTCTTCTTTTTATCAGATGGACAAAGATTCTAGGGCTTTTCATCTTTCAAACGTAATGGATCTAAACCATTAAAGTGGAATTAAATTCCTGAATGGTAAGCATCAAAAAATGTTCATGCTGCTTAAATAATGCAAAACAATGAAAACAAAATACAATTTTCCATTTCCATCCAAATAAACAAGCTTTTGAACATCCAAATAAACAAGCTTTTGAACATCTATTCTACAGCTCCAACTCCACATCAACTATCATCTCCAAGTCAAATGCAACCTCAGGAAAAGGAACAGAAGTTCACTGTGCATTACACAAGGAAAAGAAAAGATCTTTACATAGCATGATAAGCATAAGACCCTCTAGATAGCTACAAATGAAGACAAAATGGCTTCTGCCTTGGTTCTCGAATCGACAAAGAGCAAAGAAATACGAAAACGAAGAGTGAAACAAGCAGTAGTGTACCAGCTTTTTCTCTTGGAGTATGGATGCTACAATTAACTTGTAGAACATGCATGGAGTTCTTGTTCCAAGATTACAGCTTTCTGGTACTAAAATTTGTGCCATTGCCGTCTCTCAGGTGAGCGGGAAACGTCCGATCATGGGCAGCTTTTGCCGACGATTCCTGTGCAGTGTAGTGGTAAGGACCTTGCTTTTCTGTGCGTAAGACATTGCCAGATGTCACCTAAGGCACCATTTTCAGTAAAGCAAAAGCTTTGTATTTTCTTTTTTTGAAAAATTGGAAGTGTAAATATGAGAAAAGCCATAAATCCCAGGTAAGGATGATCTCATGGTTTTATGAAAAGTTAAGTTCGTTCTTTTTTTTTTTTTGGGTTTTCGAAGCTGATAGGACTTGGAACGTTTAAATCTCCCTTAATCGGTCCTCTCAAATCTGGGCCCCAGAAATTTCACAAGCCAAGAGGACAATATCTCTAGCTCCAGCATAGGACTAGAGAATACAGATAGTTAGCCAAAGGATAGTACATGTTTGCTTTTATGGAAGCACTTACAACCTTCATATAGATCTTAGTTCAGCCATTCAAAAAGAAAAAAATATCATAATTGGATTTCATTTCAAACGTAAATGAATATATCATTTGCATACCTGAGATTATAATAAAAGAACTTGCAACATGAACAAGGGCCTACAATGATCCCATATTAAATAAATTACCATAATCAAATTGACCGAAGCTTGTATATTGGTTTCCAAAACATCCACCATGATGTCAGACAAGTAAAGAATATTAATCCAACTAGTTCCTCCTGGCAATCACAAGAGCACATATTAAGCGTAGGGAGAGGTTCATGAGTGAGGCAGGAAATGAAAATTTCAAACCAAACAAGCTAAAGTACATCTGTTCTGGTACAGTTTGATGTCAACTTGCCAGGACAATCTATTTACACCCCAAAACCAAGCCACAAATTTTCAATTTGAAACCTAAATTTGAAGTTTCCACTAATTCTCTTCGAAACTTATAGACATAAAATATCATGTACCCACAAAAGAACAAAGCAACAACAGAACACCTAGAAGGAAAGACTGACTCAACAAGGTATCTCAATTATGCAGTTATCATAACCTGTCTACTTTATGCAACTGAGATTATTACAATCAGGGTCTCATATTCTCGTGAACCCGAAATACGGTAACTTTCAGCACAACATCCCTTGATTTCAACAGCTCAAAGACGCAAACATCTCCTTCCCCCAAATTGTTTTCCAATGTGAATTCGTACCACCCCTGACTTAACATAGCTCGTCCACCTCTGTCACGACATCGAACAGGCCACTGTTTCCCACCAGTAAACTGTAGTTTAATGAAACCTGAAACCCCACTTAGATACTGTTTGGCAAAGCAGGATGGGAAATACTGCACCGAGAAGGAAGACAAGTTGCATTATTAAGAACACAGTTGTGCAAATGAAAGGCTATTACAGAGGTCATGTTAATGACTTACCATTATGCAACCCCTGTATAGATAAGATGGCCGCAGGACAACCCTGCAGAAAGGATTAACCGGCTCAAATGCTTTGGCTGCATTGACTGCCCTTTCTCTTTCTTCAGATGTTACGGTTCTCTTTCTTGCTGAAGCACTTTCATAAAAACTGGCACGTTCAGATTCATCTTCATGTTGAGATGATAGCTGATCTGCCATTCATAGATCAAAAATAAGCTCTGCTTCGACAATGCATCTCAAGAGGATTGCAAGAATGAAATTTAAACAACTTACTAGGATCAATTTTTCTCTTTCTTCCACGTTTTTTGGGTTTCTGAAACTCTCCACCAGGACTATGAATCTTTCCTTCATCCACAGAATGTTTATGCTCAAAGGTAGCAGAGTGAATACCTACATCTCGCGGAGGTAGATTTGCTACTTGTGCAAAACTAGTTCCCTTTGGTATATGTGGGTTCCCTTCACCATACCAATTTACATAGTTAAGCTTAGACTCGTTAAAGAACTTTTGCAGTACTGGCGTGTTGTATGTTTTATTGTCCAGGTCTGGAGGTGAGGAACCCAAGCTTTCAGCAAAGTCATCATCTTCCATTTCTTCAAACAAAAGAGACCTTCTGCTACTAAGGGTCTTAGATTGATAGTTTATCTCAGAAGCAGGCAAATTAAATATATGGACATTGAAAAGTGAATTTCCTTCATATCTGAAGATTAAAAAGTACCCAACATGGATAGAGTAGCGTTCTACAAATTCATGCCAATTCTCATGAAGCCAAACCTTGTTGTCAGTCTTTATTAACCCTATGCCCCACACATGACCACCAGGAGCGGCAAGTCTCACAGAAGTAGAGAAATAATTACCATATTTCCTGATAAAATTATCTGGAATCCTCTAAGAAAAACAAAATCAAGTCAGTAGCCCTCTTTACTCTTAGAAGAACAAAATCTAGCAAGAGGCTCAAATTTTCAAGGTTTTGGACAGTGATAACAAGGAAAACTGTAATCTAACAACTTGAAAAGAAATTAGAAGTAGACAATTTGTGTAAGAATTTTTTCCCTTACCGATAACATCTGGAAGATAACATGAAGTATGACCTATATCAGTACACTAGCACACTTGAACAAGAGGCTGCTACTCCTAATTTAGAGATAAGACAAACTGGTATTCTCATACAATTAACAAATTAATTATAGGTGACTACGAAAAGAATGTAAATAGAACATTCTTGTGCCTCTATAAAGTTGGAAGTTAGGGCTAATCCAGAAGATATCATCCACTTAAAGAATTCAATTTGGAAAAAGCGTTGCAAAGTACAGAATTGTAGGGAATGTTTAAGATTGCATAGAACAAATTTGTAACTTCAAATTCTACATTCTCTAAGGAATCAGCATTTCATAACTACATCCAATATGAGTAAAAAAACAAAGCAAAAGTGATTCCTGTGATTCCTATACAGTGATCAATTCAATCTAATTCAAATATAACATTTGTTCTATTAAGATACAGGAGTTTTCCAAATTCTAAACAAACTTCAGCAACAGAATAGTCATCTTCAAACTAGATTTGCAACAAAACAAAACAACCAAGATGATAATGAAATATCATGGTAAGTCTTGTAAAGTAATAGCAAACTGTGTTAATATTCACTTCCAAGTTTCTTTCACCTTAAAATTAAATTCAATTGCAACTGTTGAACAGCAAAACACAATTGTGACAATCACCCGGTAGAAATGTCAAAATCCCATCACCTCCTCTTCTCTCCTAAACGTAACAAATCCCATCATCTTTTCATTTCTCATAATCGAATTCATGAACTTGGCACATTGAGATAAGCTAAAAACTTCAAGACACCGGCAGTTGAAAGTCAATATATTGAGATAAGCTAAAAACTCCACCTTCACCCACCAAATTGAAAAAAAAAAATTAGGGTTTTACAGAACACCATAAACAATTGTAAAACACATTCAATCTAACATCGATTAATACCCAGCAATATCCCACAAGCAAAAATAGGTTCCACACTTAATCAAACCCCATAAAACACATTCAATAAAGTAGTTAGTTACTCGCTTTTATACTTAACCTAACATCAAATAATCCCATATCAAAACCCGTTCCCCTTTTAAGGCTTTATCAAAACCCAATATAAAGGAATCGCAAATAGTCACAGAAAGCATAAACACAAGCGATAAAACAAACACATGCAAGAAGGATGAGATGGAAACACATTGGAACGAGAAGAAAGAGATAAAAAGGTGAGAGCTTTGTTACCAACTTTCTCTCTTGAATGGTACTGCGGAGCATTAACTTGTAGAAGTGAGGTCTGTGCATCTTCTACGGCGTTTTAGATAGTGGGAGAGTGAGGAATAGTGAAGTTTTGCTTCATCATCATCCTTTTTAGCTTCAGATCTATGTAAGGAGAATGTGAAGGTACATTTTTTTATCTTTTAATTGATGAATATGCTAATCTATATTAATTTTTTTGTAACATTTGTTCTAAGAGAGTCCTCTTTTTTTAATATAAATTATTATATTAAAAACTCAATAATACTTTTTAATTTTAATTTAATTTTTTTCTCACTTTCATTTTTTCAATATAAATTATTATATTAAAAACTCAATAATACTTTTTAATTTTAATTTTTTTCTCTCTTTCTTTTTTTTCTTTCCTTTATCTCTTTCTTCCTTTTTTTTCTTTACCCCTCTGTATTTCTCTCTCCCACCTTTCATCTCTTTGTCTCTTTACTTCCTCTCTTTGCAGTCTCTACCTTTATTTGTTATGTATATACTTTTGTTTTATTTATCACATCTTTAATTAATAGGGATAATTAATAGGGATAAGCTTACGTATTATTAAATTTTTTTAAATCTTATATTTTTGCAAATTTTTTATTAATTATTATTATTATTGTTATTGTTAGTGCTGTTATTGAAGTTGCAGTTGCTACTTCTACTTTTTTATAGCGAAATAGCTGGTTCATGTCTTAAAAATATGATAGACAAGTAGGCTTTAACAAAACTATAATTCTCAACAATAATAAACAATGTTTAAGAAATTAATTGAGTTTCCAATTCATCAAACTCTTAAAATAATTAAATTATAAATTCTTTAAAAATTAAATATTTTAATTTTTAATTTTGAAATTTTCTTAAAAATTAAAAGACTGTTTGTTATTAAAATTTATCTCGAAACGAGGGAAGGAAAGGTAATCTGTTACATTCAAGCATAGTGATCATCTGAGTTGAAATATGTTTAGTGAACCCCAAAAAATGTAAATATAGATTTTGACAATATCACGTGAAGAAAAGAAAGGAAAATCAATAGATTTGGGTGGGCTGAGGAGATGACTAAGTTTGCCAAAATTCGTCTGGCTTATTTGACTCGGTTCGACTGAGGCTGAAGTTAAAAAATTGCGATTGAGTTAATCAAATTTTAAGTTAGACTTAATTTTTTTTTCTAAGCTTGAGGCTAAAGTTAGACTCGGGCTAATCGGTCTAGATTTGTCCAAAATTCAAAATTTTACTCGAAATAACAATTTTAGTTTTAAAAAAATTAAATATATATAATCAGGACTAATTAGGCTTGAGATCAAGGTTCAGTCTAAAATTCAAAATTTTTATTTAAACACATTCTAAAGAAAACAATGTGTTTTTTATTTTTTAGAGATTAAAATATATATAGTCAGTTATAATCACGCTCAAGCTCGAACTCAAGGTTCCCATTAGACTTTAGGTTTGGCTTGAGTTCGAATCCAAATTTCAGATCCAAGTTTGAACCAGACTCAACTTGTTGTTGAGACAAAAAATGACAATAAAAGATTTTCTATTTTGTCAAAAATTGTGATGTAACCTATTAATTAATTAAAAAAGGTGATTTTTTTACCATAAAATTCTTGTCAAGTGTTTTGAAATTACTTAAATTTAGATAAATTGTTCTTCTAGGGGTTTAAGAAATATTTGATTTATAATTTTAATGACTTTAGATTTCTTTAAAATTTTAAGAATTTTATACCTTTTAGTTTTTACACTCCTTTAAATTTTAATACTTTATAAACCTTAAATAGGAGGATGGAAAAACTTGAATTTAGGAAGCATTGGATAGTATGTATAATAATTAATGTTCGTAATTTCTCAACTCATGCTCTTTAATCTTTTTAATACTTTTTGCTTTTTTTCTCTAAACAATTTCACATTTCACCTTTGAAATAATTTATTGCAGGACATTAACTTTAAAGTTAAAAAAAATTATTTTTACACTTTTCCCCTGTAAATGTCCAAGCATTGCAACTATGTACCTAAGTCATTGTTTTCTTACATCTCCTAGCCTAACAACACCGTCTATTTTTTACCGGATTGTTTAGTTTCACTTTTATTTTTATGTTGTAGTTTTTAGTTTTTATTTTATTTTTTTAGTTTTTATTTTCTTTCAAATAAAAATAAAAATAGAAGTCTGTTTGATTGTTAAAATCAATGTAGTTATATTTTTATTACTGTTGATAATTAAATATTAGATAAAACTTCAAGATAAATTATTTTTAATTAATTAAAATTATTTTAATCTCTTATCTAATATTTATTAATAAATTATCAATAAAATTATTTTTATTAAAACAAATAATTTAATAATTTAATAATTATTTTAAATATATTTTAATTATTAAATCAAATTTTATTTAAAATTATATATTTTGAAGATATTTTAAATTTAATTATATTTATTATTAATTATTCAATTAATTTAAATAATATATATTTAGTTTATAATAAATCAGATTATAAAAAGAACATAAACAAAAGACAAAAATTATTTTTTGTAGTTTTCATAAATTTTGAAAACTAGAAAAATCCAAAACCAAAAAACTAAAAACTCAAACAAATAGTTTTTTTAATTAAATTTGAAAACAAAAATAGAAAATTAAAAAATAAATAGAAATAAACATGCTTCATGTTTATTAAGAAAATGCAAGTGAATATGTTAAAATATATTAACAAAAATTAACTGGTTTAATTGCTTTAAATGACTGAATAAACTCAATTTTAGTCCAAGTACAATCTTCAATTCAAACCAATCTTCTTATACAGTCCTTCCATTGATGTACATTGTTTTTTTCTCAATTTATTTTATTGTGATTTTGGACAGACCAACTTCCATTGATGAAAAAAGATCCATCATTGACGAGAGAAGAACAAATACAAAGTCAATTACTGTGGATCAAGTTCTCAGACGACCCTGTGAAACTAAAAATTCAAGCTTTAAATGAGAGGGAACATGGGAACCATAATTTGGCAGGTTGATGCCATTATTAACTGTATTTAGTTTTGCTACAAATAACCATAAAATGCAGGGATGACAATAGACGGCTCATGAGTCTAATTCAAGTGTTTTCAATAGATTGACCTATGGGTCATGCCCATGTCATTTCGCTTAGAATGGATGGGTCTCGAACAGACTTGAGTTTGAGTAACTTTGGTTCGGACCTAATTAAGAAAACGTTGTTTTATACTTTAAATTTTTTTAAAAAATTAACAAGTTGATCTATAGGTCATCTCATTGTCATCCCTAATAAAACGGAGATATAAGCCTCTTTTAGAAAGAGCAAAGACATCAAGAACGGATTTTAATCTTAACTATAAAAAGAGGAATGAATTGAAATTAATGATTCTAATACCAAAGTTCTAAATTCTGTACAATAACTATAATTTCGGTTACATTGCATAGAGTTTGCAATGAGCTGGACTTAAATCGAGTAATCTCAAGTTCAAACTAACTCAACCCCTTACATGTGACTTGAGTTTGACCTGAAAATGATATCCTTTTTACTTCTAGGTTAATCTATAGATTTGTACCTAAAAAACAACACTCTATCGCTTTAGTACGTAGGTATGGAACACTAAGTTGAAAGTCATTTTTTTAGAGAAAGGATTGAATATAAATGTTTTAAGAGGTGTGAGCTTATGTTTATGTCTCAAATGGCAGGTAGAATTGGATTGACGAGCATAAGAACAAACACAAATTTAGTTATGAGTCGTAGTGTTGAAATGTTCAGTAACAAGAAGCAAACACCAAATGTTTCATGGAATTGGACATAAACAGAACACATGCCGAAAACAATTGATTGGCAATTCCTAACCATGTTTAAACACCTCAATTGTAAAAACCTCAAGACGGATTAATTATAAGAACATTTCAAGCACTAATTATCATTTTAATTCTCCATCCCAATAGTCGGCACTAACTCTCAAGGTCTCTTCATTGCTTCTAATCGAAACCTCTCTAAGAATCTCTACTTCACCGTCTTCCTGAAATCAAATATTAAATTATTAAAGTATAAGTTCTTACGGTCAATGGATAATGCAAAATCTAAAGATGATTGTAATTCAAATCTTACCTCGTCAAGAACACATCCAATATGAGCAGTGTAGTAGCATTGCTTGCAATAATAAGCAATATGTTTTGGATTCCTCAAACTCTCACAAGCATAACAATAATACTCATTTCGTCCTTCTTCCATAATCGAATCCATTAAAGTAAGAGGATGGACATGACATACACTCTTAACATTTTTTGGTATTGGAATACACTCAATGTGTAGGTTGAGATCACAATCCAAACAACGATAAAAATGTGCAACGCAATCTTTGTCACACATTTTGCACCTAAACCATTCCTTCGCCTCATTTATATCTTCAGCTATAAAGTAGAAAAGTTTATGCTTGTGACACTTATGCTGGAGACCAGATGTTAGGTACTTGACACATTTTATATGAAGAGCAAAATTGCATCCTACACACTGATAACCAATCTTTAAATACGTTTTGCAAGCTCTGCAACGACTTAAATATGCCTCTCTCTCAAAACAAAGGGAATGTTGGATGTGAAAAGGATGCCGAATATATTGCATCTCAAATTCGTCAAAGCAGGATTCATGAAGAAAAAAGTCACATGAAAAACAACAGTAAGTTGGACCTGAAATTTGAAACCAACATGCTAAGCATGGAACCTTGAGTTTCTCAGGAATAAAGGCAAATCTAAGTTTATGCTTGTGGGAGAAATGTGAAAATTCAACTTTACTCCCATTATCATTCAATTCTTGGCAATGGTTGCCAATGGAAGGGATCGCTTGAGCACAAATCTTGTCGAGGAAAAAACTACATTCTTCACAGTAATAATACACGTTATTTTCATGGTAGACATGACATCCATCACATATAAATCTTTTGAGAAACTCTCCTCCTCTAATAGAAAGAGGGTGCTCATGAAGATTGTGTTTTATTTTGGAAGGCAATTCTGCACACTCTTTATGCAAATGAATTTGGCAAAATGAGCATTCATAGCCTGAACTCTCCACTAGCTCTTCACATAGATAACATGAGAAGTCAATTATACCTTCGAAATAGTTCAAAACATGATCGTTGAGTTTATCTTTAATCTGTAAAAAGGAAAAAAAAGAGAGAAATATAAGTTCAAGTTAATTATAATAAATATTTTTCATAATAAATATTATTCTTTTTAACATATCTTCTATCATTTTAATTTTATCAAAAGATTTCTTGTACATGATATTATTTAGTTATACATGTGATTTTTATTTTATTTTATAATCTATAATATTATAATTCCATGCATTGGCACATTGCAATTAATAATGAATTTTAAAATTAATATACTTATTTTATATTGTAATTTAATAATTGATAAAGTATCAAAACTTGTATCTATTTAACTAATTACATCACTTTATTGTAGAAATTATTTAAAACATAGTAATGCTAAAAAGATAATAATACAAAAGAGAATTTATTTATTAAAATAAAAAATCAAATAGATTTGTACCTATATTATTGATAGTGTAGAATAAATTTTTAGTTAATATAATATTTGTACTGAATTTACATTTTTTTCTTTATTCAATTTATTATATAAATGACTAGATACTTACCAGGAGTTGCCTCATGCACCGTGGACTAATTGAAAGGTTACACAAGTCAGGGAACTTTCCAAGGTTATTATCTTCTTCGTCATCTTCCTTAATCTCAATTTCATTTAACTACATAGAATAACAAGCAGAAAGATGATGAAATAGTTGAGTAATACAAGGATCTTAAGAAAATGGAAAAAATGATAAAGTTGAGTTTTACCTCGCTTGATAATACACATTCAATGTGAGCTGTGAAGATATGACCGGTATTAGCACATTGTCGACATGAATAAGCATGATACCTTAGATTCCTCCTTTCCTCACAAGTATAACAATAATACTCTTTAGATTCATCAATCTTATCCTCTTTTAATGGATCCATGAGAGTTAGAGGATGAATATGAGAATCATGCTTCACTTCTCTTGGAATTCCAATACATTTCATATGAAAATTTGAGTTGCACTCCAAGCAAATGTAGAACGATCCCTTGCAATTCTTACTACAAATGTTGCATTGAAATTCTAAACTATATAACGGATCTGGAGCTACAAAGTAATAGAAGTCGTGCTGGTGGTACTCTTTATTCTTGAGTGCAGATATTACTCCCAAATTATTGATGGCACATTGGGGATCAAGGCGAAAGGAAGGGCACCAATAACATTGGTAACTCAGCCCACTTTGAAATCTCCGACAAGCTTTACAGGATCCTTGAGTTGAAGCTTGGAGGTGAAGATTGTGAGAAGGGTGATAAGGGTTTTGTATTATTCGTGGTAGTTCTGCACAAGATTTATGCAAATACACTGAACATTCAAGGCAACCATAACTTGAGCCTGAAAGTGGCAATTTGCATCCGGAACATTCTAGATGAAATCCATTAGTGCAATTGAAGAAACTTAATGGATGTAATTCGTGGTTAAAATACCTAATTTGAGTCTTCACCTTATTCTCAGTTGATCTTTGAATTGTGGTATCTCTGAAAAAAGCACATTTGAAATCAGTTTTGAAGTCACATTCTTTGCAAATTGCCACAACAAAGCTACTGCATAAATCTCTGCAGTGATTACAGATGAACTTCTCACAATCATATTGAATAGAAACTGGGTGATGCGAGTGAATAGGGAGTTTTACACATTCTTGTTGACTAATTTCTACGCATCCCTTATGAAGGTAGAAATCACAGCGAAAGCAACCATATGTTAGATCCAGTAGTTCCCTCTCGCATAGCCTACAACTATAAGAAGACAAAGCCGATTTCTTCCTGGATCTGGAATTGAAAAGGAAGAGCACATCATGATGGCTGTCATGGAAAATCAGAGTTTCTGTATCTGGAGAAAGTGATTTTGTGATTTGTTGGAGGTCAGCGTTATCTGGTGAAAGAGCACATTTGGAATCCAACGTCAACCCGCACTGTAAGCATTCATAATAATTAGGAATTGTTATGATATCCCAGCAACCATCACAAATATGTGTCTCAGACTTAAAATGGTAGAGTTTATTAGTTTGAAGGGTTAGAGAATGATGATGTTGCGAGTGTAGGGGATGAGCTCGTATCTCAGGAGGTAAAGAAGCACAGAACTTGTGAACCCAAATGCCATCACAAATTTCACAGAAATAAACGGGACCATCATCCACGATTCCGAAGCAGACACTGCACTTAGGGTAGTCTTCCTCATCATCCAACTG
>JAOQMM010000172.1:23609342-23624290 GCA_027563515.1 Erythroxylum platyclados | reverse complement strand
TAGACCTAAAGTTGATGAGCTTTCTCTGCTTACCCTCAATGGCAGTTCTCCGGTATGCATTATTGGCTTTTTCTTTCCTTTTCTGTTGCTACCTTTTATAGCACATTAACTAGAAAAAGAAAAATTCTCTCTACTCATCATGGTTCTCATTTATCTAATTGAAGATCAGTGCATTTATGAGCTTTAAATCTCGAGAACCATAATGATTAGTGTCTCTTATCATTGTAATTGATCTTTGAAAGGGATTTTCTTGCATATTAATGGAGAAGAAAAAAGCTTTTCAGGTCGATGGAGGTGCTTATATGGTGGCATTTGCTGGAAGAAAGTATGCAGCAAGATCATTTCCTGTATTGGTATCTGACAGTACAATGACCATAAAAAGCTTCACCTTGGTAAGCAAATTGAGACAAAAAATGCAGTGTTATAGTGTGGTTTTTATGAAACTTGTCTTGTGTGTGATACAGGTTCTTGAATTCCAGAAGGGTACACTTCAAAACTTGTTCTGGAAGAAGTTCGGGTGTAAATCATGCTCTAAAGACATGATCTGCTCCAATGGCCAAGACTGTGCAGTACCGAACTCGAAGTGTAGAAGCAATGGCGGAGATGTTGATTGCAGTGTGGGAATACAACTGGCGTTTTCTGGCACTGACAAGAATCTTGAAGCTCTTAATTCATGGTATGAAGTGTCCAATCTCCGGCAGTATTCTCTCTATGGTCTATATTCAGATCTTCGTGATTCCATTTCTGGGCTTGGCAGTATCTTCTGAACCTCCCATCAGATGAATATGGTAATTCCTTTAAACATGAAGATGGATTGGAACTAGAGGTCTATTCTTCACAACTCTTTTCTTGTGGCCTACCCAAATACACCTGAATATAATGTTAATGTATATGTCCTCCTAAGGAAAAAGAACTCTCTTTTGTATGATTCAACACAACTTTGACTACCTTTACATTGGACAAACTCTACAGTTATATTCAAGGACTGATATGATGATGATATTGGTCTTACTTGATAATCTTGATCATATTCATACATTTACCACTTTAACTTACACGTATGAGCACCTGAAAAATGTTGTATCAACAAAGAAAGAAGCATTGTTAGTTTTAACATAGAACTGCTTAGGACTACGAGCATAACATGTTGCTTGAGTTATAAGTAGAAGCTAAAGCTAATTGCTGGACAAAATCTGACAGCTTTGGGAAAACTAAACTCAAACAAGTAGGGAAATGTAACATCAAAAAAGAGCAAGTCTCATTCTTCCTCCTACATTTCAGGAACTATACTGAATGCGCCTCCAACTCCAGTTGATATTTTGCAGCACAAAATTTCTTTATCTTCCAAAATTATTCAGTGTTATCACCACTGTCGTCATTGTCATCATCTTCATCATCGGCATCAACATCATAGCTACTATCAGAATAGTGCTCTTGCTTCACCTCTTTTTCCATCTTATGTTGATCAATCTTGGGCTGAGCATTATGAAACTCGTTCAGCTGATCTGTATTAGCAGACAGAAGTGTTCCCTCCTCAGAAACCAAACTTTTGGTGAGTGAGTCTGCTGAGCGACTTTGGCCACACTGAGTTTGAATGAGATAATGAGCAACAGATTTGAAGCCCAGCTTCAAAACCTGAAAGAAGAAAGAAAAGTTAGCATTCATGTACTTCGCATTGTAGTTGAAATGATATTGGCCTGCCAAATTTCTAGATGCCAAAGTTTGGAGGTCACATGATTGGACAATTCAGCAAGACAAAATCACAAAACTTTAAAATACTCATGAATAGCATTATTAAGAGGTGCAATTATTCATAACCTGAGGGTGAATCATTGCACAATTCTAAGCACGTTTTGACTTGGAATGCTATGGGATTATGTTATACAAAAACCACTTTTCAATAAGCTGTACTAAAGCTGTGTACACCTGACGTTCCTAAAACCTCTTCTAATATTATCCAAAGTCAGGTTGAGAACAAGATGCATATGAAAGGATATTAGAAAAGAAAACAAAGGAAAATGTGTTAACTGCATTACCTTCTTATAAATACAACCTGTTGGTGTCCAACCTTTCCCTTTTCGACATCGACTGCAGTTACAAATATCCCGACAAGCTGGGCAAATCCAAGTTGGATTTTCATTTACTTCAATAACATTTTCTCCATATCTGCACAAGAGAGGAACAATGGTCATACTTGAAGATGTTGATTCAGACAACATAAAACACAACACTTGTGAACACAACAATCTGATTCTGATTTGTGCACTTATGTATGCCTTCTAGTAGAGCTGTAACTTCTTATATTATTTGATGGTATGTTTGTGTGTTCTGCACACATATTTAAGACCTAAAATAGATGCATTGTCTCAAATTCAATTACAAAAATTTAGGATAGACAAGGATAGGCATTTAAGAACCCTCATCTAAGATTTTTTCATACCAAAGTTGAAGATGATTTCACTCGGATGAAATATGTGCTATCATGGAGAAGATGCCACTTTTCTCAGCATTGCTAGACAAGGAAGAACAGAAAGCGCCTACTATGGCAGCTAATTGAGACAATTCTTCTTTTGTTCTTATTGGTTTTTTGTATGGGAAACTTTAAAGCGAAAAGAAGCACGAAAACAGGTTTTGGGAATAGAAATAGTTTTGCACCCAAAGACGTCTGAAAATGATCTTTTGTGTGCCTCTCTGGTATCAAAATAGGCACTTCGTAAGGAAAAATCAAGCAACAACATTCAAGCACAAATACGACAGGAGCAAGAAAAAGCGCTTTCCGATTACCAAAAAAAAAAAGCAAGTGGTTTAAATTTTAAGAGAGTGTTAAAACCTAGTGTATAAGCAGTCTCCACAAAACTGGCCTTGGACCAAGTTGCATTTGCTGCAATGAGTGTGAAGACCAAGAGTTTTTTGTCTGCAAGGTAGAACCATCTGTAAGCATGTTTCTAAGAAGCAGCCAGGCATAACAATTCATGATGCACAAAATGATACCAAACAAACTAACCAAAAGTCAATGATTAGAAAGATTTCACAAGATAATTACCTGCACTGATGGCATGACTCTCCCTTCTCCGGATCATACATGCGATTTCCATCCGAGTCATAACCATCTACACACAAAGTCCAAGCTGTCCTAGAATCCCCCAAGAGTTTCTCATGTTCTTCTGTATAAACTTCGGGCTGAGAACCCTCCAGTATACGTATCTCCACATCCTCAGACAATTCTACCTTGGATTTGATGGATCTTTCCTTATAGTTAACCGGAGTCATAGACTTCAACCTAAACCCATCAGGTTACCAAAAAGACAGATTAGCAAAACAATAAGCTGCTTACTCTCAACACATTCTTTATAGCTTAACTCAATCCCACGGTTTTAAACAACGATATGCAAAGACAACACACTCTTCCATAGCCCTCGATAAAAGCAAAGTCTTTCTTCACAAACATGCTGTAACGATACTTTCCAAAAGAAAAAAATCAAAAACACGCTGTAATGATTAAAAAGAAATCCAACCCAGAAGAACTTTCCCAAAAAGTAAAAAACTTTTCTCAAAACTTTCTCACTAAACAAGCACAGCGCAGATGAAAAGCACACACATATACCTAGAAGATCGCCTAGGGGAGGCAGCGGCGGGCAATGCATTTTGAGGCTTTCTCTTCTGAGAAGAGACGTTTTGGGGAGTTTTCTTAGGCTGGGGCTTCAGCTTCAGGGAGAGTTCGAAAAGACCCAACTTTTGCATTCTATCCTTGTTCTCTCTGATCCTTCTATCTCTCAAGTCCTCATACCCCAAGCCGTTACTCCCTTTGGCTTCCTTCTTCTCAATAGCTTGTTTCCTTAAAGCACCAGCAGTGTCATCGCCATTATAGTTGTTGGTGTTTTCAGTGTTTGCAGTGTCTTCCTCAGCATTTCTTCTCCTTGACACCATAGTTAACAACACTGTGTCTTTCTCGCTATTTTCTCTGAGTGAGTGGAAAGGTGTATGGGAATGGCGAAGAGACTGTGGAAAAGAACAAAGACATGATGAGAAAAGGCGGGAGAAACGAAATCCAACTCCAACCAATGAGAGGACTATTTATTTTATTTTTTATTTTTTAAATAACAAAATTCTATTTAATTATTAATTTTAATGTAATTACACTTTATTATTAATGTAATTAAATATTATTGACACTCCTTTTTTGGGGTGACAATCATCATCACTTTGCATCACTTTTTTTACATTTTAAAAAATATTATAAACATCATACCAAATTATACAATAATTTAATTAAATAAATATATGATTAATAATTCATAACCGAAAATATTTGTATTTTTAGTATAATGTAATAATTTTTATAGTGTAATTATAATTTTTATGTGATGCAGTGACATTTTTTAGAATATAAGTATTTTTTATATAATAAAATAATATATTTTGTAAAAACGCCTGAGGTGTAGTTTTTGTAGAATTGTAGTATTTATCTAATTGATATAGATAACATAATGTTAAGTGGTAATTTTTGTATAATGTAGTGGTATTTTCTATAAAATACCTTAATACTTTTTGTATCAAGCCTGGAATATAATTTTTGAGTAGTTATATAATTATTTATGTGTTTTATTGACATGAATAACCTAGTTTGAAGTAATATTCATATAAAGTGAAGTTGTATTTATTTTATTATGAAGTGATATGTTTGTATAATGTATCGATATTTTTGTATGATATGGTGGTATTTTTTGCATAATATGGTGATTTTGGTGTAATATAGTGACAATTTTTATATAATACTTGATATATAGTTTTTATAGAGTTACAAGATGTGATTTATTGACATGGATAACCTAGTGTGAATTAGTATTTATTGTAATGCCAAGTGGTACTTTTTTGTAATATGAAGGAGTATTTTTATAGGCAACGGTGATATTTTTTTGCATAATGTTGTTGTATTTTTTATAATATAATGTTATTTTTATATATTGTATTGTTTTTTAATATAATGTTTGAGATATAGTTCATGTAAAGTTATGGCACATGTATGAAATGGTATATACTGTAGCATAAAGTGGTATTTTTTATAGTATAAGGTGGTACTTTTATAGAAAGCACTAGTATTTTCTAAAATGTAGTGATATTTTTGTATAATATAATGATATTTTTGTATAAGATAGCGATTACTCCTCGTAGTTTTACGAAGAACAAGAAGATGAAAAAGATAATAAAAATGAGAATGAAGTATGAAAAATTGAAAATGATATTTGATTTGTATAAAAAATAAAAAAGGTGCCAAACTTTTATGATTGCTAAAAATGGAGAAAAGAAAGAAAAGAAATCGGAGCAAAATTTTTATTTGCCATCAAGGTTGGTTGCAAAAATCATAAGGGATGCTTAGAATGAAACCAAAATCAAGTGGACAAATTGATTGCAATGCTTAGGTTTGTTCTCATGTGATTAGAGACAATAATAAAATCTAAAGATATGCATAATTATAATATGATTCCTAGTAATGCAAAGTTTATGAGGTAATATCAGGTTGGAAAGAAGCAAGAAGTACATTACAACTAAAAGATAGTTGCAGAATTAGACCGAGTAAAAATATATGTTTTGTTATTATTGGCGTGTGGGGCATGAAAATATAACATATTTACGAAAAAATAGTCTAAATAATATAGAAATCTTATCAAGTGAGATTGGAAGAAGAAGATGCAAAAGTGAAATACAATATGTTTATTAAAATAAAAGCAAGGAACAATATGAAATATTTTTTAGGTATATGTTAGGAGTTGAGTACCTTATATTGAATTTGATGATGTGATTATGTTCAATAGCATATTTCTTGTCAACAAGTACTAAAAATCAGTTGTTTTGGGCATATTGAACCATTATAGATCGATTGTTTGATGTGATTGTTGACAGTGAGAGTTACGAGAACATCATTAGAAAAGACGTGCTGAAACAACCAAGATTGTAGACTAAAAGAACTCAAACTCTTACACAATTAGGTGGATTAAATCAACAGACAAGTTTCGAGTGACTAGGAGCTTGAAAGTATCATTTTCTGTTAGTCAATAATCAGGCAATATTTACTTTGATGTTGTGGATATGGATGCTTGTCGCCTGGACAATTTGATGCTGCTACTCAATATGATGAACAGGAAAATGTGCACAAGTTAGAGAAAGGGGGAAAAACTTTGTGCAAAGTTGAGGGGTAGGCTTTCCTTATTGTTGCTGAATTAAAATGTGAAATATTAACTGGACTTTCTTTCTAATAAGCCGTTGTACCCAGATTTTCCAAAACACTTGAGGACGAGTTTTTTCCAAGTAGAAGAAACTGATGTGACTTCTTATTTTCATAAGTTTCCTACTTGAGTTAGTTTCTATAGTTTTCTAGTTGTTTTCGTTTTCTATTTGTGTAAGTTTCCTATTTTTATAATTTTTCTACTTATTTTATTTTTTATTTCTATAAAATTTCTACTTGTTTCATATTTCTATTTTCTTTAAGCTTTCTGTTTGTTCTTAGTTTCCTATTTTTCTTTGGATTAGAATTGCTTTGTCAAAGCCTATAAATAGGCCTCTTAAATGTTGTATGATTCATTCAAACAATAATATTCTCATATTCACTTAGCTTTAAATTTTTCCCATGAGTAGATTCTCGTGCTCTCTTTTTTTTTTTCTCACCATGTCAAAGTAGTAGGAGTTTTTAGGGATAAAACAATTCATATGTTAATTGATGACGAGAGCATACATAATTTTGTTGGTGAGATTATGATCAAGAGAGAAGGGGAGAAGGGGATGTAGTTGAAACAATTAATCTCATAATGATCGTGGTAGGAGATGGTATAAAGTTTACCAGCAATAAAATGCATAAGAACTAATGAATGGCCATTGTTTCAATATTGGTGTGTTGGTAATAAATATATCAGGAAGTGAATGTTGCTTTGGGTTCCGTGGCTATCCATATTGAATGTAGTAGTTTGCAATTATGGAAATGGAACTATGAAGTTTGAGTGGGAAGGTGGGGAGATAGAATTAAAGAGTGGGTATTTAAGCAAAGGGATCACTTTGAATTTGAAGAAACAAAATGGTGATCACATTCAATAGAAAGAATCAGTGGAAGGTGATGTTCAATTGATGCAATCAGAAGAACTAGTGAGGGATATGATGGAACAAGGTATCATCCGAAAAAGCAGATAGAGTCTTATTCTTGCATCAATACAATTCTTAAAACAGTACCACTTACACGAGCCTCAACATCAAACTCTTGACTAAAATCTAGTGAGGCTAAAATAGGTGATGTCACTAATGCTTAATAGCTGTAAAGAGCAAATTTAACTTCTCAATTCTATCTAAAAATATTTTTGATTAATTGACTAACACAATAACACCAATTTTGCAGAGCCGGGCTCGGCCCAAAAATTTTTGCTAAACCCAAAGTCTAATTAAATCTGAAGTACCTCACCAATTTTATTTTTGATTTTTTAATTAAAAAATAAAAAATGATACTATTTATTTTCTGATAAACATTTTGACTTTAAACTCGAATAATTTGAATTCGACATTAAATCTGACTCAACCAATCCTAATCTATTAATTTCAGGTGAGGTTAGATCGTACTAGATCGAGTTTTATTGTCATCTCTAATTGTGAGTGAAACATCAATTACCCTTCAAACAAATCAATGAATGAATAGCTTGTAAACATCAATTATTTCCTATTTTGAGTTGAACCCTCTACAAATACAAAATTACCATCTTCTATACACACCAAGCCCTAAAATTTACAACTCTATACACTTTCAACCAAGAGACTTTGCTCTGCTTCATTCCCTTTATCTGAAAAATATGTTGGAGAAAGCAAAACACACCCAATTTTCTCACCCATCAAGTCGTCTTTTTGGCTTCAAATGAACAAATACTGTATATGCAACGCCATTGAGACACATTAATCGAGTTCTGGCCATTCTTGGAGCTCAGCATGAACCTTTCCTTTTTCTATTCATGGTATTTGTAGACCACAAAACTCAGGGGCAATCAATAAAATCATGGGCTTCCTATGAAGGTGGTACTGGCATCTTCTTATGAATATCCAACAGAAGATCCTGGATCTCTGGGAAAACTGAAACCAGTAACAGCTCTAGGATAGCATATGTGAGTTGCTTCACACAAATAGTAGACTGCGAGTGTCAGAAATCATACCAATGTTCAGTTGCAAATGATGTATGAGCACAGAATTTAAGAAATGCATATATGAACAAAATTTGAGAAATTTTAGTGAGATAGGATGACAGAGACAATCGAAGATCAACCTGAGTGAAATAGAAAATATCTCTTGCACATCGCTTGTACTGTTTCTTCCCAATAAAGCTCACTAAGGCTGTTGGAGCTCCACCTAAAATGAGAAAGGGGGTCATTTCTTTTCTTCAATCATTCATAAGTGCATCCGAGAAATGTAAACATATAAATGTTAATGAAACAAGGAAAATCAACATGGTTTATATAATCATGAAAAAGGGGATCTTTTCAATCACATAAATGCGTACTGGTTTAAGTTACAACAATTCTATTAATTAGCTACAGAATTTTAAAACTCAACCTATGTACTTCATAAAACTTGAAACACTTGCTTCTAGGAAAAAGAATGGAAACAAAAGCTAAGAAATGGATGACCAAATACTTTCAATTCAGAAGAATATAAATTGATCTCACATAACTGAATGTGAGACTTAAAGGAGTGTTGAACTCACCAAACAGCATTTTCTTGATATCATTAGCTCTACGAGCAGCTTCAAGCTGTTCTTCAAAGGAGATATTTGAAGCCTTACTTGTAGTATATTGGCTAATCTGAAAGGGCATCAGGTTTCGATGACCATCATCAAGATTATCCGCTGTAGCCCCCACTTGCAAGAAGAATATGCCATCTGGCCAGAGAAACTACAAGAGACAAGTTATTAGAGGAAAAATAGAGATTGATATGTTAATATAGGGCAGTGTCAAATTATAACATACTCATGCAAATGAAACCAATGGCACAGTGATGTAGCCATATGAATTACGCATGTAACTTGACCTATTATCATGCACATGCAGCATAAGTTTACATGTTGGTATAATATCAGGTTGCTAGAAATATGCAGTTACTAATTCATTTTGAGTCAATATGTTGAGGAAAGATAAAATGGAGGTCTGACCTTAAACATTCATAGGAATTCTTATAACGCCTGATCTAGCATTTTGGCAATCCAAACCCATCCTCCAACAGGCAAACCAGTAACTTAACATTAAATTAAAAGAAAAATAGAACAACTAGTTACTTTACATAGCTTAGCCCTTTTCATGTTAAACCAGAATCTAAGGTCCTCGTTCTTGGACTTTGCTCACTAAGATTGAAGAAATTGGTGCAAAGATGCTGGTGCCTAGATTGCCAAATCAGCAAATCCAGCATGTCCAAAATTGACTAATTCTTTATAAAAACGAAAAAATAGAAAAATAGAGGCAGTGTAGAACCATCTGATGAGACAGACAGTATAAAGAAGAACAATAGCAGTTTAAAGATTGATAATAACATTGGTTTAAGTCCTTACATCCTGCAGCCACCGAATCCCTTGTGCAATAGTATCTTCTCTCCTAAGCCAATAAATCTGCCTCAACAGCCAATCATCAACGGCATCTTCCATTACTAACTGTACTATTTGCATTGACATCCAAAACACTTGTCTCCTGTAGAAGCAAAAACAAACACACATGTTAAAGACGAGAGCTATTTGGATATATATACAGGACAAAAAAACTTGAGCCAAAAGAAGTGAAATTGTGTTTTCCCTCATCAGAACCCCAAAAAGTGATCAGGTACTTCTAAGTAGTTGCCCGAAAATCAAGGCCAAAGAAATATTCACTAAGCATTTCCCCAAAGTTTATTATGCTAATTGCAGCTTGTCCAGAAATGTAACTACGTTTTGATTCATAAGAATCTTACTTCAACTAACTTATCATAAAGAAAATAAGAAAAAAATTAAAATAAGAAGAAAAACAAAATTAGGATTTGAAAAACAAAAAGCAAATCGTCTTGTACATATATTTGTTGAGAAGAAGCTTTCAAGAATTCATGAAAATGGATGTAAATTCTAACCTTACATCTCCTATCTCAGATTTAGGAAGAACACATCAACACTCCAATTAATGAGATGGTTTAACCAAGGGAAGAAATCGCCCAAAGAACACACGAAATTCAGCATTAATAAATCCACAATTGATTAAATTAAAACAGAGAAACAACTCACCTCAGCCACCCTCTTCTTTTTAGCTGAAAGACCTTATCTACCAGATTTAACAAAGGTACACTTACGTTAGGTGGGGCCCACTGCCATAGGAATGAACTATCAGTATCCAAAAGTGTCTACAAGTAACCAAGACTGTAATACAGCAATGCATAAAATCAATCAACAAAGATAATGTTCTGTTACTGAATCAAAGAGATTAATAATATTTCAAGGAAAATGCAGAAACCACTTGCCTTTCACAGGGTTTTAAAAGCCATGGAAATAATTCAATCTGATTTTCACATAATGGTTTGCTCTGAATAAAAAAATGTTCCATCTTGATTACCCCAAAGTTGTTGATTCAGCAGATAGCAGCTTATTAGCATACAATCAACCAAAGATGAGAGAGCACACATGAATAGTCCAATTAAGAACAAATTATCTATTTCAAATACAATGTAGATAGACCAAATACCTTCACATGAAAAGATATGCAAAAATGAACCAGCAGATTGACATTTTCTAAACAAAAGTTACCTCTGGAGGCATTTCAACTGGATCTTTTTCACGATTACAGGTTATAGAAGAACTTGTTGGAGGTATTCCACCACATTCCTTCCACTCACAATTCACATCTGAATTAATTTGTTCTCCTGAACCTAAGCTCCTAAACTCCTTCTTATGTTTGATTACCTGAGATTGAAAACCCTTAGGGTTTAACCCATTATCTGAATGCCACTGATCACTATGTTCACTGGATGCAGCCTCGCCCTGGTTTTGGTAGCTTTGCTTACGATTTTGTTCATCATCAGAAATACTGTTCATGGTTTCTGATGTATTTTCCCTCCAGATAGGATAACTCATGTCATTAGCATGACAGGACAAGTTATCCTTTTGAGATGAAAACAAGGTTTTATCAAAAGGGGAAGATGAGCCAACAATATGCTTTAAGCTGTCAGAAACCTCTTTGAGCTGGTGCATAATATCGTCAACAGCATCATCCACATGAACTGAGTAAATTCAAACATCAGAATTAGAGATAGAAAATTGCCAAATGAAGGTAGAACAAAACCAATGGTAATAACTCTCAAATATCAATTATTCCAAACAGCAATTCTGAGGAAGTGATTGCACAATCTGCTTGGATTGGATTGTAAACCAGTTGCAGAGCAGATAATGTGAGGTTTTTCTTAAACTAAAGGCAACTTGAGGAGATGTAATAAACAACAGTTGATCTGCATACCTACAAGGGGTCTCATTACTGATGAAGATTTCCCAAACGAGTAATTCTTCAAAAGTGAAAGAAAAAATATAGAACTTCAGGTGCATTCATCTTACAACTGAATTACAACAAAGAAAACAATAATACAAAAAGCGGAAAAGCAAAAAGAAAGAAAGAAAAAAAAGAGTGAGAGTGCTAATAGGAAAGAATTTAGTGTTTTGTGCTTTATTTTCTATGTTATTTCAAATGCTCAATTTGTTATGTTGTTTTAAACTGTGATATTCCTTTTTCCCACCATTAGCCAGACCCTATTACAACCGAAATAAAGACCTTCAAATTGATATAAGTGGTGGAGATTGGATTAGTGAGCAAGCCTATGGTAGATGCCTTACATGAAATGAATAATGAGTGAACATATGCTACTTTAGAATGCTTAAGAGAATGGAAAGTGGAGTGAGTGTCTATCACATTTGTTAATGGTCTTTAAGTTGAAATTTGGCTAAGCATGCAACGAATAGTCAGTTCATGAGGTATTATGAGTTTCAAACTCTTAGATTGTGTTGTTGTTTTGATCGTTGTTATCTTTGATTATTAATTGGGAAAGACATTGTTTTCATTGTTGTGTTTTTATATTCTACTATTCTTTGTTTTGCTTAAGGACAAGCAAAGTTTAAGTGTGGGGGAATTTCTTGTGTTTGTTTTTTATTTCTTTTATTTGCTTTTCATGTCTTAATTTTGGTTATTAATTCTTGTGTTTTAATCAAAATTGATATGAATCAAGTGAAATGCTGCATGAATATTAATTGAAATATTTTATGAATGTAGCATGAAAGGTAAGAGGATTGGTGCATGAAAATGGTAACACTTGCATCTTCATTAACTTAAATGCCTAAATTATTTAATTGAATGACCATGAAATTGTTAAAATGTATGAAACTGTAGGACTCTCCCACGGTTGTTTCATAGTTTTGCCACACGGTTGGGCAACCCTATGCCCAACCGTGGGTTCATTATTTTTTAACCTATTTTAATTACGTAGCAATGGCAGGTTGGAGGGGCATGGAAAACCTAGACGGATGATACTAAAAGAGGAAAAGGGAGAAGGGTGGCGGAGATGGAATTCGACTTGGGACACTGTTATATTAGGGGGACGAAACGCACAGACACTAGAGACTGGGAATGGAGAAAGGGACAGAGAGAAAGAAAAGAAGAAGAAAGCAGACAACGTAGAGGCATTCAGATAAGGTTAAGAAGAAGAGTAGCAGCAAGGTGGGAGCATTGTTAACATTAGATAATTTTGGTGATGGAAAGGAGAACTAGAAGGCGTGAGCCGATGGAGGACCCTTAAGATCTTTCATCAAAACACTCGTTTGCATATTCTGTTCTTTACTTCTTGTTGTTTGGTTTCAGTGATACACGTTGTTATCTTAGCCGATTGTTACTTTGTTACTTTGGATTGTTTATTTCGGTATTAACTATTTTATTGCTTAAATACTTGTCTTGTACTTATTTAGATGGGATTTAAGTATTTGATGATGATGGAATTTGTTGTGACTGTGATGGGTCGAACCCTTTTTTTTTAGGATTAATGTAGCTATTTTAGTTGAATATGCATGATTGAGGGATTGTGTTGTGTTGTCTTATGCTTGCTATAGTTTTTGTATTGAATGGGGTGTAAAAGTATGATCAAACCTTACATCATTTTAGTATTAAATGAAGGACCGAGAGGAGAAATTTAATACAAAACGAAGAACTGTAGCCGCTTAGATTAAGAATTCGACAGACATTAATCTAACTGGTAATTGATATTCTGGTTTCAATTGTTAATTCAGATGATAACTTTTTGAATACGGAAGTTAGAATAGTTATTATTTGAGTTAATTAGGGCCTAGGTGTTAATTTCGGTAAGACAACAATCAGATCGTTTCCCCTTAATCATGTATAAGAGATTAAATTAGTAAAATTAATTCTTAAGAGTCTTCCATTTCGATAAATCTAGTCAATTTTTTGTTTCCGATTGATTCAATTTGCTTTTCGATTTAATTGCGTGATTTACTTTTAAAGTCTTCAATTTTAACAATTTCGAATAGAATGTTTAGGATTGTGTTTGTGTTTATTTTTATTGTTATTTTTGTTTTTGTTTAAAATTAATTCAAGATAACCAATTTCACCTCCGTGGCAAATGACCCTGGGTAATTTCTACAACTACCTCGTATACTTGCGAGTAGGAGAGCCTAGGTAATTTTTATAACTTTTTGGGCACAACAAGAGGGCGACTCATTGGACTACTGACAGACATAATACCACCCATTGTTAGTAAACTAACGCCTCCTGGACACTGCCATGCACGTTTGGAATACTATAATCGGTATAATATCATGTAATAAGCCTAACATTGTGTCATAGGCTAAAAACGAAATCGTTTTTCTTAGTACCTTAACTTATGGCATAAAGCTTAAACCATTTTGTTAAGTAATTTATACTGTTTCGAAATCAAAAACAAATGGAGGTATCTAGAGCCTGTCACAATCATGATAAGGGTGTCACGATTGTGACACTGCCTTTGGCCCATGTACATTCAAAATTTTCAACTTCTTTTAATCGCATAATCAAATAATTGAGTGAATAATTTAAAATCACATCATTAATTCTTTTGTAAAGAAGATATTCAAATGAAACAATTAAAATACACTCACTGTTTTGTAAATTATTCTCCAAGCACACTCACGCATTTTGTGCCTTTACTTTACCTAAACAAAGAGCATTTAACTTAGGCATTTATTTCCAAATTCAGAAACAACGAATTAACACTATATATTTGGTTTAATCGATCAGGATTCTTGTGTCACGATCGTGACCCCTACTCAAAATTCATACCTTCCCTCTTTCCATAGTTTTCATCTAACAAACGTTCACATTAGGTTTTGAAATCTTCTAAATATTTGTTCTCTTATGTCTCTAGTTTCCAAAGCATCAAAAATCACGCCATTTCAAATTCTAAATCATAAAACATGTACCAAATGTCACAAGCTGCTTCAACACTAGTGCAGTATCATGTTATGATTTTCAATATGAAATTTCGATATTATTTAGCTAGAATTACGCGTAGCTATCTCTCTTATTATCTTCAACCAAAATTGACTTTTGGATCATATCACACCCCTAACCATGGAAGATTCTCTCAAGCTTCATTATTTGGTTTGCTTTCTTAATTTCAACCCTTAAATGCCTCCAAAGTCAAAATCACCATTAATCTTACACAAAACCATTCCATGCAAAATCCACAAAACTAGAAATTAAAGCTAGAAAAACTTATTGGTTTTCCTTCAATCTTTTCGATAATTGTTGAGCACCTTTACTTGATCAAGATCTATTCAAATCCAACTCACAACCAATGAAAGACGACTGCTGTAGCATCCCACCCTCAGAGGACACTCACCCGACATTCTGATGAACGTCCGAGTAAATACCCTACAAGGGTGGAAC
>JAOQMM010000172.1:23588818-23599745 GCA_027563515.1 Erythroxylum platyclados | reverse complement strand
TCCCTTTGTAGCTTTGGCTTTTTAACATTTCAACAATAGCAGACTCTAACCAATATGAATTCCCAACTTTTCCCACCGCCAGTCCACTCTCCACCACCACCACCACCAGTTCACGCTCCACCCCCACCACCAGTTTACTCACCACCGCCACCCACTCAGTCCCCTCCACCACCACCGGTTGCATCTCCTCCTCCAACTGTCCTTCCTTCACCACCACATCAAGACATTGAGCTTCCTCCAAATATTGGGTTCCAGTACTCGTCTCCTCCTCCTCCAATATTCCCAGGCTACTAATTAGCATCACCTAATCACGGGTTGAACTTCCAAATTTGAAGACACTACACAATACCATGTAATTGAGCTTCATTACGAGAAAATGTAACACCTTTACATCTTTATTGTTGTTCCACATACCCATGATAGGCCTGTTCCATATTCCGTGTATAAAAATAGATTATATAGAGAGTAACATGAAAGGCTGTGAAATAGAAGAAGAAAAACCTGTAATTTCTCATTCTAAATGAACTTCCTCGATATGCACCGAGTTCCAAACACATGCAAGAAGCAATGGTTGCGGTTTCATCTTCATGTCTCATCCACGCAAGTTGTGTCTTTTTATTACAGCAACAATGTATTGAGTTAAATCAGTTTTCTGGTTAAGAATCAAGTTCAAGTTTACGAGAAAATATTGAATAGGAACATACGCTCCCTGTTAAGGGAAAGATTCTGGAGGCCTTACACATGAAAAGCTTGTGTCTTTTTGAGACCTTGGAAGTTAAATTAAACATTTTTCATGTCTGTAAATAAAGCGAATAGAATATAGATTCTTATGATTCTGCATCTGTCTTAACAGAAATTTAAACTAATAAATCAATAAAATTAAAGGATTTGAAATACTACTTACCCAACAAAAAATCTAAAATTTAATAAAAAAGATTATTAAATAAAAATGAATTGATTTATTTTAGTTTATAAGAACTTACTAATTTATGAAAATTAACTTATTAATTAATAAATTGATCGATTTTTAATAACAAAAGTTATTAAAATAAATCGATCCAAAAAGGTAAATAATTCAAGATTTTAAACATTAAAATAACCAAACTAATTAAATTTTTTAATAATTGAAATAAATAACTCTAAGTAGACCGCTCTTTTTTTCATTCTCGAGGTATTTTATATTTTCTCTATTGATATTCGTAGCTTATCTTGCCATTTCTTTTCTCTGAGGAAGGGGTAAAACATAATCAATTTGAATTCAGGACATTTATTCAAAATTTGTATAGTATCGTAGCTAACGCGTTAAGTATCCCAGTTAAAGAATACGTTCGCAACCACCGAGCATCGTAATTTAGTGGTAGGGGCTGATTTACGCTTAAGCAAGGTCCAGGGTTCGACTCCCGCTTGTGAATGCAGCAGTGTTAAATACTTGGTGGTAGTGCTTAGCCGCCTTTCAGGGTCCTATCCGGTACGAGCGGGAAATAGTCTGAGTATGGTACTGGCTTAAAGGTGTCACCGATAATTCGGGCCTACCTAAAACACCTCGTAGATCTACCAAACAAAAAAAGAATACGTTTGCAAGAATGAAATTCAAAAGAATTGACCAACCCATAATTGCAACGACTCAATTGCAAGAACGAGGAGCTTTACCAAGTAAGCTATATCCCTCATAATCATATATTATTCTAATACTATAATAATATATATTTATATATATCCATTTTTTATGTATATTATTTTATTTCATATATATTTATATATTGGATTTTCCTATTATTCATATTATATTGTTAATGTATTATAAATCAATTAGAATTAGGCCTAGTCAATTATTAGAATGTATATTACCCATATAAGGGATTTTCCAATTATAAAGGCCTATCAATCTGAGACGAAGAGAAGAGTTTATCTACTTTGTTTAATTATTTAGTTAATTAAATGATTCGTTATTGGAGCAAATAGCAACAGCTACCATTTTGGATTTTTCCATATTGTAAGTTTCTTCTTCTGGACCGAATCTATAACATTTGCTGTAATAGGCCGTATGAACTAAAACCCAATTAATAGATAAGAACATGTTCCAAGCAATTAAGTACCTCTTTGAAATCCTAGGGAAGACGATGGCTGGGAAGGTTAGAGTAGCAAAAGCTGTTGGAATTTGATTCCGCTATCTGCCGAAAGTGCTTTATTTACTACGTTACTCTTTTAGTCTATCCCTATTAAGTGACTTTTATGCACTTCTGAATATTTCATATAAAGTTAATATTTGTAGTAAAATAATTAAATACAAAATTAGAGATATCCTCAATGATACTAACTTAAAAATTTCACTGTAATACACTAATACTGTATTTTTATATACATTCAAATAATTTCACAAGTATGAAAGATACAGTCGTATATTATTTTCATATTTCATGCATGGACATAAATCTACAGCAAATTTGTCTATTGTATAATATAAGATTTTGATATATCTGCTCATTGTCACATAACCAATATTATGAATATTGTATTGAATCGGGTATTAGTTTTGGTAGTAATAAAATATATTATAGATATAAATTAATATCATTTATTGTTTTATAAAAATATTAAGTTATAAAATAGTTGATCATATTTTATATAATTTCAGTCTCCTTTTATAATTAAAATTGAAAAAATATTTGAATTTTTCAATAACTCTATTTATTAAAATTGATGTAAAATATTTTACTTTTAAAGATAAAAACTATTTTTAAAGATATTTTAATATTTTAAAACACATAGATGTATAAACCCTTTAATTTTCTTAATTTACAAATTACTCTTCAATTTTTTAATTTACAAATATAACATCATATTTTTATATTACGGTGTACCACTAGGTACAAGTTAAAAATATCTAACTACAATCTATTAAAGTAATTTAGTATAATGCAAAATAATTTTGTACCACTTTTTTTAGGTAGGAATGACAAAAATTTCTCGATCTGAAATTAACAGGTATAATCAAAGCTCATCAAGCTTTATGACTAACTAATTTTAGGCTTCGGACTGGCAGCTAAATTTGAGCCTAAGATCGAACTTAGTTCGAAGCTCAAATTTTTTAAGTGAAAAATGTCGTTTTGAATAAAATAACATCTTTTTTAATATTTTAAAATTAAGACATATATTTAATTAAGCTTGTTCAAGCCTAATCGGGCTTTAGACCAGACCTAGACCGAACACAAAGACTCGAGTTCTGCCTGACCTATTGTCAAGCTTAAAACTAGCCGATGTAATGCATTATTGTTAGTCCCTATGACATCTATGAGATGGGGTGAATTGTCTATTTAACTTTATGCATTCACAAAGACATGTCTTTATAAAAGTTGTTTAAAACCTTGTCAGTAAGACCTTTCTAAAGAACTCTTATTAAGAGAAAATTATAAATTCATAACAACTTATTTAAAGTGAGAACCTTAAATTAACTAGTAAAAGTTGTTCCTTTCTGACCAAAAAGTCATAGGTTTAAATCATAAAAATAATTTCTTTGTAAAAATACAAGAATAAGATTGTATATATCGATAACTTTCTTCAGAACTCTGCAAAACAGAAAGTTTTGTGCACTAACACCTATCACATGCTATCTTCTTTATTAGACTTTGATTTATTTAATTAAATTATTTATTATACCACTTTAATATTTTTATATAAAATGAAAACTTAATATTCTTAATTTTATTTTTAAAAGTAATAATTCGGCTAAATTATTACATTTAATTAATTATTCAAACAATTTATTAAGCTAGATGTAATTTATTAATTATTAAAAATCTCGACTGAGTAATTCACAAGAAAAGAAGGAAAAGCGATAAAGAAGCCAAAAGCATACGGCGTCGCTTTTTGCCACAACTTCCATCGGTTTCGGTCACCGTCACTCAAAGACTCCATTTTTAAAGAGTTGAATTGCTTGGAACCCAATTCACAGTTACGATGGAAGAGAACAAGAACCCACCTAGAGATGAAGACCAAGCAACCCAACAACTACCACAACAACGAATGGAACGGAAGCATGAATCCAATGTGGAGGATGAGCAGCAACAACCGCCACAACAACCGGTGAGCGGCGGAGGATGGGGTGGCTGGGGTTTCTCTGCTTACTCTGTTCTCCAGAAGGCAGCGGAAGAGATCTCTCGCAATGTACGCTTTCGTTTTGCCACTCAACTTGGATGTTTGGTTTATTGTGTCAGATCTGGTTTCTGGGTCAGCCTGATTTGAGGTTCTAGAGTAGAATGGCTTAAAATGAAAATTTCACTTAAGTGTAGATACTGATTGACATTGTTGACTGATCTTTATGTTATAAATATCCTATCTTTGGAATGAATCTGACTGTTTATAAGAGGTGCACAAGTTGAAACTTTAAGTTCTAAAATTATTTTCTTTCTCTAAACTTTGATGTGCTGTAAAACCTTGGTTAGATGCTTCCTAGAGTTGTCAATGGCTTTTCTTTTGTTATATATATATATATTGGGGAGAGTTCCTTTCATTATTCGTTATAAAGTAGACATTGGAGCAAAATACAGGATTTAGGAAACAATTTTAACAAACCATCTTACGATATCCTGTGGTGTGGTCGGTGAATTGTTTGACTTACTGTGTAGGGGTTTTACCTGGATACAGGCTTCTGTGGTTGCAGAAAAAGCTGCAAAGAGCATTGCAGATATTCAAATTGCTGAGGATTCTGAATCATCCAAGGGGGAGGATGAGAAACATGATTCTTCCAGTGATAAGGAAACTGAGGATGAGAATGACGAGATTCGGAAATCTGCTTTGGATAAGTTGGAGAAAGCAAGTGAGGATTCTTTGCTTGGCCAGGCAAGTTCAACTTGTTCTTTCTTGGAATTAGACTGATATAGGAAAACAGTTCCCTCAGGGATGTTTTGATCATTATGGTTGTGCTTGGGCATTTAATGATTGCAATGATAATAACTTTATAGATATCTCCTAGCTTTCTGTAGTTTATGTAGAAATAATATATTTTCCATTTAAATTTTGTGATGCCTTATATTATGACACCTTTTGCAATTCTACCACCTCTTCCCTGCAATTATATTCACCATAGCTTCTCTGTTTTATTTCTCCTAGCATTAAATTTTCTTATTCATTGTAATTACTCTATTAGTATGGCACTTATATTGTTCAGCTGATGAGTTTCCGACTGGTTGTTAATCTTTGTCATTTCTTTGTTTATACTTCATAGGGTCTAAAGGCTCTTGATCACTCCGTGGAGAATTTTGCTACAGGAGCATGGCAAGCTTTAGGAAGTGCATTAAGAGGGGGTTCCAATTTTGTTCAAAAGTAAGTCATTTGAACTTTTGTTTTTTTCTCTTGTTCAGAAAATGTACATGGTTAAAGGAAGATTGATAAGAGTTACTAGTTAATACCAATATCTGAATTCCCTGCGACTTTGACTCTTGCGGTTCACATGAAAAGTGGTGGACTTTTGAGTAGTGCTATGGGGGAAGGGAAAGAAATTTAAAAGATTAAAAACACTCGTCAAGAATTTTTTATCTTTTTGGGATGTTAATGAATTGAAACTTTTTGAACCAAGGAGTCTACTCTACAGAGTAGTAGCTGATGGCTTTTTCGATTACCCTCGCAGCGCTATTGTCTTTGGGACATGCTTGATGTGATATTTATATGTGGATATATGGGTGTGTGCCGTGCTTTATTACCTAGTTCTTGAACGTTTGTTAGTTAATCAATATGTAAAGTATTAACTACATCAACATACTGGCTCCGTGCAATCTTATACCCTGCTGGAAGTCAATAATGAGAATCAAATTCTGATATAATAGCATGAAGGTTCATGTGTTCTTTGATGCCGTTTCCTATGGAAAGTAAAGGGAAGAGGAAAAAGATGATAGTTGCAGATGTTGTCACATCCTGTTTTTCACATATCTTTCTCATTGTGCCTTCTTTCTTTTCTTTTCTCTAGACTTGAGCATTCTGCTGTGAATCTTGCTGGATCAATTCAGCAAGGTGGTCTACCAGGAACAGCTGGTTCTGTTGCACCGTCAATTCTGGAGGTTGGTCTGGAGTTCAAAGTTATTCTTGTGAATTATATTGGAATTTCTTATTGTTGCCTTCACGTTATAGACTGGAAAAGCTTTTACAACAAAGGGAATGCAAGTGCTAGAATATGTAGGCAAGGAGACCATGGATCTGTTGATCACCGAAACTGGTATAGCAGTTGAGAAAATTTCCAAAGATTCTGTAAAAGATGCTGATGAAGACCAATTACTTGAGGATGTGACTTTTGACAGGTGTTTCTATATATATGGAGGTCCAGAGCAACTGGAGGTCATTCTCTGTTCCTTTTTGCTTGAAATCTACTTCTTTAAATGACAGCTGATATTGAAGTCATGAATCTTAACATTTCCAGGAGTTGGAGGCATTGTCGAACCACTATGCCTTATTGTTTAACCGAAGGAAAGCTAAATTACCAATGGAGCAAAAGTCTGTATATGATGGAAATCTCAAACTTGTTCAAAAAGTTTTCAGTGTGATTGGTGAAATAGATCCGAAAGATGCAGAGTCAGACAAAGGAAAGAAAATTGAGATGGGAGCTGAAGGAAGTAGTGATGAAGTGAAAACTCTGCATGACTCGAGTGTGAGTAAGGCTGCTGATATGGCTGCAAGGTAAGCACGCTCTACAGTCTATTATCTTAAAATATATTCCAAGTTATAGTTAATAAATAACATGGTCAGGATGAGTTTTGGCATATTTGTCTGTTTTGTGGCTATTTTTTACTTTTTCTATGTTAACTTCCAAGACTGAAATATTCAGATTGTTCATTTCATGTATGTGAGGTTTGTCTATCCCTGAATATAATCTTTTGTTTTTTATTAACTGGATATTGCATGAGCCGTTTACCCATTTTCCTGCTTCAAAAATGTTGCACTATGCATCTTCAGTTTGCCATTTCGGGTAGAATACCATCTGACCTGGTGGTTTTGAGCATTGAAAGCTGCCAACTTTCATTGGTAAAATGATGACTGCTCGTACGTATTTCTAGTCATATTTTCTTAGGCACTTGGACTTTTCCACCATTTTGCAGTTTCACTAGCTCCTTAGCAGGCCAAAGTATTAATGACATAATTCAAAGGACAGCTGGCAGGCTAGAAACTCTTCATTCAGAGGGAGTTCATGTATGAGCATGCCTTTCCCTTTATCTTTTCTGTTCTTTTAACATTTACAAGGTTTTTACTTTACAGCTCTCAATAAGATGAATGTGTATCTATGCAGAGGCTCTCAGAAATGTGCTGTTCTGCAGTTTCACAACTTCTGATACTTGGTAAATCCATCATATCCAAGACTAACAAAGATCGGGAGGAAGATGGCGACTGGGACCTAGTAAACATTGACTGGCCTGAAGATTCTGTCGAAAAGGCTAAGATAATCCGTACGAAGGCGCAATCAATGGCAGGATATGTGGAAGCAGTTTCCAACAGCTTTATCACAGGTTTATATTGCCTTCTTGTATCTTCCATTTCATCATAAAATGGGACCTTATTTTGAGTTGAAGCCTTTATTGCATGCATACACAGTTGACTTTTTTCATCACCCTCGTATTGTTCTGTTGCCATTTCTGTGTTTTCTCTATCTTCATAAGCATGGAGCCAGTGCAAGATAATCGGTTGGTTTTTGTTGTCTTGTTCAGGCATATCTGATGTAGCTGAAGCCTATGTAGCTGCTATTAAGGATGCCACAGCTGAGTCCCATGAAAAACTTCCTCAAGCATCAATACAGGAAAAAGCTACTGCCTTATCTGAACATCTCCGTGCCGATCGATCCGCCGCAGTGGGCAAGATTCAGGACGGGCTCCAGTATTTATCATACGTAGTTATCTCCACATCAATGCCTATAGCTTGATCATCAATTCTATTTGTATGTAAATAGTCCAATTTAGATGTTTTCATTTCAAATGACGTAAATCCAAATCCAAATGATAAGTTTTTCTTTGTTGAAAGTCTAACGTAGGGTCCAATGTGAATGCTAGTTGAATTGTTGAGTCTTTGATGCTCCATTTCTGAAAATCATAACATCACACTGGGAAGAAAGAAGATATCACTACATTGCTGTTCTCTGCCTCAAGTGCTTTTCAGTGGGATGTATTTCAATGTGCGAATGTGCATGATTTTATCATTTTGACGGGATGCATAAGCAGAAAGGTGATAGGAAAAGAAAGAAAGCATCTTTTCCTACAATCTTTGGCATTCAACAAGAATAATATGGATGACTTGGAAGAACGGATAGTAACAACCCAACCATGTTGAATATTTTGTAATTTGTTCTGTTACTTGTCAAGAACAAGTCATCAGAAGACTGATGGCCTGGTTAGAACCACAAGCTTCCACAGGTCAAGATTCGTATAATGGCTTGAAGTACAGCAACAACAATACCCAGTTAAAGTCTTCCTGAAAGTGGTCTAAATATACTGGCTTGGTATGGTAATGATAAAGCGATTGAAAGTAAGAGTTTTTGTAGTTTTGGATGGTATCATTAAATAAGATGAGTTATCGTAAATCTAGAAATTTGTTGAGATAATTTCAGTCTGTATATGTTTAGATAATTTAATACTGATAATTGAATATAATTTTACTAATTATCAAAACCAAAATGAGCCAAATTCAATGTAATTTTAAATAATTATCAATTTTTTTGGACTTACCTTGTGACTATTACTAAGTTATAGTGAATTTGAGAATGATATGGAATGATCCCATCATTTTCTGTGGCTTTGGGAACTGAAATTAACTTAATACTCCATGTAAAGAACAAGTACTCACATAAATCAGATGAAAAACAACTTATCATATCTGTAGCAACTTAAGGCTAAAAAGTTATTTCCTCTGCCGTCTATTGTTTCCAAGCGACTGTTTCCCGAGTAACTATTGCAGCCATGGGATAGATTGATACAGCCTTCATTCAAGAAACTGAATGCAGGTTCAAATTCAGGACAGTAGAAGTAGATGAAATCCCAGTGAGACACTGGAAAACTAGTCTCAAAAAGAGGAAATGCATGTGAGAAGTGGGGGCTTTTCCAGGTGATCAACCATGGGTTGTCGGTGGAGCTACTACGGAAAATAATTGGGAAGGTTGATAAAAGAGTTTTTTGATCAATCCCTGGAGGAGAAGAAGAATGATGGAAAGAGATGAGGTGAATCCTATGTGGTACTATGACATTGAGACACCAAAATGTCAAAGACTCGAAGGAAGTGCTTGATTACATGATGGTTGATCCTTCTTTTATCCCGACCTCTGCTGATTCTGATGCCTCATTACCCATCTGAATTCAGGTAACTTCATGGTAAAGTAATCTGATGAACAAACATAATCTTTTATGTGACATTAAGTCTACTTTTCTCGCCAGTTTTGAATCAATTGTTTAGTATTTGATCGAGTTTGGTCTTGAAACAGAGAGATCAATAACTGGGATTAAGCCATAGGATAAGCTAGTGAACGAACAAAACCCTGCGAAGTACAAGGAGTTCAACTGGGCAAGTTCTTTGCCAGCAGAAAGTGCAGTGACTTGAAAAAAAGTGAAGTAGAGAACATCCAAATACATCATTTCAAAGCATCAGACCAACCGGTTTGCAGAGTCCTGCGTATTGGAAACAGTCTATGTTTGTATTGTAAGGTTCTGGTTTATCAACCTGGAGCAGAATTTAGAGATTCTTGAAGAATTTAGAGATCTAATATGGTTCATTACTGTTAATATTGTTCTATATTAGGAATATTAACCGATGATTGTTAGAACACTAGGCGTTGATTGGGTCAATTCTTTGTTCTATCGTCTGTTTATCAACGAAACAAAGACCAAAATCTAAATATAGAACAGAACAGAAGCCATATTTGTGTTGGTCATAGAAAAAGAAAGCGAGTTTTATGTTGCCTAAAAATGGAGACAGCATCCCACAGCCTCTCAATGCATGGAAAGTCTTACCTTCTCCTTCCAACCATAAAACATCTCCATGCACCAACCCTCCTATAAGCGGCCTTGGGACTTTTCAAGGTCATCAACATGGCTCTTCCTGTCAGGCCCCTTGGCTGCTTTCTCCTCTTCACTTGCCTGTTGCATTCCTTCTCAACCTTGTCTTTTGGCTTAACCGATGCTGAAGCGTCCCTGATTGCTCGTCGTCAGCTCCTAACGCTCAAAGAAAATAGTGATCTTCCCAATGAATATGCGTATGAGGTAAATGTGAAAATCACCTTTGCGAACGAAAGGCTAAAGAGAGCATACATTGCTCTTCAGGCCTGGAAAAAAGCTATGTACTCGGACCCATTTAACACAACTGGGAACTGGGTTGGTGCAGATGTGTGTTCTTACAATGGCGTGTTCTGTGCACCTGCCCTTGATGACCCCAAATTGAGTGTTGTGGCTGGAGTTGATCTTAACCATGCTGACATTGCAGGATTCCTTCCTGCTGAGTTGGGGCTGATGACTGATGTTGCATTGTTGCATATCAACAGCAACAGGTTCTGTGGAATTGTCCCCAACAGCATGTCCAAGCTCACACTTATGTTTGAGTTCGATATCAGCAACAATCGCTTTGTTGGAAATTTCCCAAGTGTTGTCCTAACCTGGTCAAATCTCAAGTATCTTGATCTCAGGTTCAATAACTTTGAAGGGTTTTTGCCTCCACAGATATTTGAAAAAGATCTTGATGCTTTGCTACTGAATAACAATCGTTTCACAGGCAGCATTCCAGAGAATATTGGCAAATCAAGGGTTTCACTTCTGACATTTGCCTTTAACAATTTCACAGGCTGCATTCCACATAGTATTGGCAATATGCCCAACTTGAATGAGATTGTCTTTGACGAAGAAAATAATCTTTAGCAGAGATGTCACCTTTGATGAGTCTACCATTGTGAAAAAGGTGATTACTGAAGATG
>JAOQMM010000172.1:23558237-23579032 GCA_027563515.1 Erythroxylum platyclados | reverse complement strand
ACTCGTGATCATTATTTAAAGATGAGTCGTTCTCCATACTTGAAGGTATGTCCATCACTTTACTTTCATTTTTAACGGGTCCACTCTCCACCACCACCAGTCTTCTCCCCACCACCACCCGTCCACTCTCCACCACCACCACCAGTCTACTCACCACCGCCGCGCACTCAGTCCCCTCTACCACCACCGACTGCATCTCCTCCTCCTATAGTCCTTCCTTCACCACCACTACCAGATATTGTGCTCCCTCCAAATATCGGGTTCCAGTACTCATCACCTCCTCCTCCAATGTTCCCAGGCTACTAATAAGAATCACCTAACCATGGGTTGCAGTTCCAAACTTGAAGACACTACAAATACACTGTACTTGAGCTTCATTACGAGAAAATGCAAAATCTTTTCATCTGCCTCTTAAGTCGAGTCACTGTTGTTTTTGCATGTTCCATATTTCGCGTGTAAACATAGATTCTATTGAAATTAACGTGGAAGGCTGTGCAATAGTCTATATATCAATTCGAGTACATGAATCAATCAACGACTCAAATAATGCAATGAACTTAATCTAAATAATTAATAAGAAAATTTTAATACCGAAATAAACTTATTTCTTCACACTAAGAAAATCTAAAAATCTGGAATCCAAATGCAAAAAGTACTTGAAAGCTCAGTGAGTACTCATCTTAAGACATAATATTTTCTTATTTTTTTATAATTATTAATAGTATTATAATTATATGTAATTAATTATTTACAAAATATATAAGTAAGGATAAATAATTTGTAGTAAAAAGGTAAAAATTAAATAATTATAATAAATTAAAACATGGAGTTATATAGATACATATTCATTTTCTTGTTTTATATATGAAAATAAATTCATACATTCAAGATTAGAGTTTGAGAGGATTTTAATTTTATGTATAGGTTTTAAATTATAATTTAATATTTATAATTGGGATAACCATTCCTAAATTGTCCAACCTTTTAGGATTTTTTTCAATCTAGTGCCTAAATTTTAAAAATTTTCAATTGAGTGATTAATACTAATGTTTTCAACTTAATTGTTAAGATTTTTGAAGATTAATCACTAATGTGCCGATGTGGCTAATAGAAACCTAGTTGTTAATGACCTATAGTTGTCACGGGAAAAATATGTCATCAACTAAGCAAAGTATCTGACTACCCAAACTCAGTTACCCATAACCCAAAATACTAATTACACGTAACCCAAATTAACTTTACCCGAATTTACCTAAATTCACTTTACCAAACACGAGAAACCTTAGTTATATTGTCTATGAGCCATTGTTCCTCTTCGTTGGTTGCACGTCTGAAAAGCATGATCTTTGGTCATCTTCGATTGGCAAGCATAACTCTGCTCTCCCATTAGTCCCAGCTTTTGTGCTTCATCTTTGAGATAAAAACCAAGACTTACAACGGATTCCCTTCTTGGTGTTTGGTTTCCCCTCGACTATACTATTTTTCTGTTGTTTTTTTTTTCTCATCCAAGACACACTACAAGTTTAGACTTTGTTTTTATTTGCAAGTAATTCTTTTATTGTTCCACACTCTATTCTTTCTCTGTTTCGCTCATTGTTAAAATCCTAAAATAATTCTATGCAGCTTTAGTTCATCCTCTGCCTTAATTTGTTTCTTATATTTATATTGTTCACATATTCATAGGCTAAAAACCAGAGCTATTTTGGTCCCACATGATCTTATAAAATATTTATACTCTTGAGGTCCCAAAACTTATATAAACTATAATGTGTCCAATTGTGACAAGTTATTTTTATATGCTCCGTGCATATATAATATGAGTTTGGATAAATCTTGTCCCATTAATTGAGAAACCTAATTTAGACCAAACACCCCTACATTCAAAAACATGTTTCTTTTTCAAAGTATGTTTCCTTTTCAAAGCAAGTAACTAAGACCATAAAGGATGTGGTTAACTATGATTTCTTTGAGGATATAATGTATATGAATAAGGAATGTTAGTGGCAGGATGAAGTTTTGATAATAATGTCGATATAAGTAGGAAAGACATGATAGTTAATGGTCTAAATCACTTAAATTGGTTTGATGTTGGGTGGTTTTGCTTTATTTTGTATTCTCCCTTTTATTCATTATTAATTTATCATTTTCTAAAGAGTTTAATGGTTGGATAGGTACAACTCCATTACTTTATATTTCTTGTAGATTATATGTTCCTTGCATTAGTGTACAATGTCACATCTTCAATGACAACTTTGAATGATCTTGTGAAATAATTTCAAGACTATTAATATTGTTAGTTTAATAGTATTAAAATCATGAATTGATTGGTTGTCAAATTTTGTATTGTATATATTTGTTCCTTGAATAAAAATAGTATGATAGTTTAAATCAAACTTTAGAGATATTAAAGAATATAAGTTAGACATCTTGCATTATGAAAAGCTCTTAAAAATTGTAAGATGTTGAATATATTTTTCCTTTCCATTTGATTTTGTGTAGTAGGTTATGATTGAGTGTTGTGATAAAAGAACAAATGCAAGTTTGGTATCAAGAGTAGATGAACAAATTTTTTGTTTTTGTGGGTTAATGGCTGTCATATGGACTTCGTTGAAAGACAGAAATCATCCAAGGCGTTTTGTTTGTTGTGCTCAATGTGGGGTAAATTATTTCTTTATTTTATGGTTTCTTTAGATATCTTACCTTTAATCTCAACATTGTTGTTAACTTTTTTATTACTCGATTAATTTCAACAACTTTTTAATCTCAATTGTTGTTAACTTTGTATTATTTGATAAATTTTAGCATTGGAGTTGTCAATTTTTGAGTGAGTTAATCCTCCAATATGCATAAAAGCTTTGAGTATCATATTTGAATTGTTTAAGAAGATAAAGAAGATAAAAATTAAAATTTTGAGTATTGTATTATTAGTTCTTACAACTAAAAATTGTTATGAGGGGATGTAAACTATTGAGTATTGTATTATTAGTGTTTTATAAACCAAGTAAAGGGTTGTAGCTAATTTTATTCAATATATCCTAGCAATTTGAATATACTTATAAACACGATAGTCAATAGTACTCTAGTATTTTATATTCAATGATTGATTGAGTGCATAATTATAGTTTCTTCGCTTTTAAACCATTTTGTATGTAATCAAAAGGGATTCCAACAAATAAGTCTCAAAATGACATCTTTAATATGTATAGATGATTTTAGTCATCAAATTCTTGAATTAATCTCATCATTATTGATCCTATTTCCTTCATTAATCTCATCATTATTGATCCTATTTCCTTCATTGGTTTATGAAGACTTTCTTATGATCCCAATCATCAAGCTCCTAAATCATTCTCATTAGCACTTAACTGACTTAGTAAATGGACATGAAATACATATCAAAACACTTAACACATAATAGACCAAAACAATCATGTGCATTCATGTGAGCATTTTGTTTTAGAAAAGTATTTCTTTGTTCTCATCTTATATTTTCCAAAATAATTATATGCATTCATATAAGTATTTTGTTGTTCCTATTTAGTAGGACATGGCATATAGGCATTGTATAATCCAAAAGTATTTCTTTTTACTAAGCCATAACTTTGTACATATTTTATAGGATAAGGCACATTGGTAAAATGTATCTCTAAATTGAACTTCCTAAAGCTTTTAATGTCCTTCTCATCCTCACATTTGTTTCATCCTAAAAAAAAGTGTAACACATAATCAAATGATAACCCAATTGTCAAAATTGATTTAAGACATATAACTCAATGCCCGTAACCCTTGATGAGCTATAACTCATCTTGTTACTACTGGTTTAGGTTCTTCACCTGATAGTAACCCATATCCACAGATTGGTCTCTGTCTTTTATTTAGCTTTGAAATAGTTAGTTGAATTAAAGGATTAATATTAGAACATTTTTCTTGGACATCACTTGTAGATTGCATTGGAAGAAATGAAAACAAATAATATTTAAGGAAGTAGAAATATATGAATAAGAATAATAATTAATGTGTTAACTTACATGTGTATTTGTTGAAACTTGTTGTGGCAAATCTTTCATAGGACATTTTTTATGTTATGTCCTTGCTAGAAGCATTGTTGACATGTCATTTTTATGCCTCTCCTTAACATCTTGTTACCCTTAGTAATACTCTCCCAATCCTCCTTTCTCCTATTCTTCTATAGCCTGTTGAGCATTTTTTGAAATGAAAATGGTAATGGTGGTTCATATTTAGTTCTAGGCCAAAATTCGTCTCCTTGAACTAGCTCCATCATATATTAATAACCTTGTCAGTACTTCTCCTTCATAAATCAATGAGATACATATTTTGCAGGCTCCAACACATCCCAACTTCTATAACTACACGTCTTACTCCTCAAGTTGACAACATGCTTAACCCTTTTTTGTATCACTTCAAACCCACCAGCACCATTACTCTCAAGTTCACAATCAATGCTCAACTTTTTATTAATTCTCAATTTGGTCTTTATTCTTAGACCAATGTCATCTCTTCGTTTAGTTGCCATGTTCCTATTTTTAACTAATCTTTTCATCATAAGTACTGTAATTTTCTCAAGTATGGTGATGATGTTTTTACTCCAAGCTTCAATTATACTTCCATTAAATGCTTCAGAAAGATCGTTATTGACGATATCATACTTGAATAAAGTGTTGAAAAATGCTCTTGCCCATTTTTCCTTTGAAATTCTAAATAGATCACAATGAGCATTTTCTGACTCCTCTTCTAACTTCTTCAAATTATAAAATAAGTCACGTTTATTGGATGACTTACAATATTGCTAGAATAGTCTCTCCAATTTAAGTCCCTTGTGATTCCTCTTTCTCCAATTAGCAAACATGTGTCTTGCACAAAATCTCACTTTAATCTTTGGAAGCTGCCTACCGAGTGCATCCACAAGACCCTATTTAAAATACATTAAAAAAAGTTTGGTAAATTAGTAATAAGAGTAAGTATATCCACACAAGCATATGAAAGTTGATAGTGTATATTTTATTGATAAAAAATCATTGCCCATCCACCTTCTTCTTTTAAATCCAAATTTTTCTTTAGCAACCCTAAAAATCAATTCCAAGTTTTTGTTGTTTCATTATAAACCACAACCCATGACACAGGAAACAACTTATTATTGCCATCTCTTCTAACTATTGTCACTACTCACCTTTTACAATCCCTTTAAGAAAGTAATCATCTAGTCCTATGAACCTTCTACATCCAGTTAAGAAGGCTTTCTTACAACATTCAAAACACAAAATATATCCTATCAAATAATGATTGCAAATCTTCTCCAAGTGATGGGATTTTAACAACCAATTCGATTATTGAATCAAGATTTGACCTTAATAGTTCTACCCTGTAATCCCACAACTTGATATATTCTTTACTTACACCTCGTTGCATTTCCTCTATCACCATCTTCCTAGTCCTATAATAAATAATGTGACTAATATTAACTCTCAAATCCTTCTTTACAAACTTCCTCAAGTCTTTTAGCTTTAGTGCAATGAGTCTTGAGAAGTTTTTGAAGTAATTATTTGTATGTTATTTCGAACCAACACTTTTGTTGTGAAAAACATGATTGCATTTATGATTTTATTCATAAACTCTTACCTGCATATATATCCAAAAGTAATCAGTCCATAAAATCAGTGAAGGCTAAATTTAAAATTATACAAAAAATTTTGAATACTCACTTAAAAACTATTTAATTTTTTCACAATGCTCGTTGAGATAGACCATTGACAGTACTTACTCTCACATCTGGCTCTCACAAATTGTTTGGTGTTCCTCATAAAAATAAACTCCCTTCTTTCATCAATAACCAAATTGTGAAGTGCTTGCTTGAATTGGTTGGAATCATCAAACAACATACCAAGCTCAATTTCAATCTGAATCTTTTTCTTATAAGGGTTGAATCTACAAACATTTGATTTATGTCTTAAATCCTTATCCATATCTGAACCACCTTATTTAAAGTTATATTTGTCATTTGAATCAAAGTAATCACTCATAATTTCATTCTCTTCATGATCATCTCCATCATCTTCAACATCAGCTGCATTTTCTCCTATGGCTTTCCCTTTTTCTATCTTATCTTGCAAATGTTGCTCACGATTTTTTCGTTAACTCTCCCCTTTTAAATTAACTAACTAAACGCCTAGATAATTCCAACTCTTTATCATCCAAATTTGAATCAAATTCCTTTATAATCCTTACATCAATAAATAAATTATGTCCTTACTCTTCTAGATCAACTTCACTCCCACTACACCTACATCTTCAATCATGAATTGCACAACAATGTACCGAGTCATAGTGATGGGGACATCATCTACTATCCTAATAATGACCTCCACCTAATCATCATCATCAAAAGATTGTTTTAAATTGGATCCATGATCAACATATATCTCTATCACCTTATATTCTAAGCTTGCATTACTCCATCACCCAAGTGTCACTCTTATCCACCTCCATTAACCCATTTTTAGAGTAGTTCTTAGCATCTTATACATAAACTTACTAGCTCTTGGGACTTTAACATCCTCTATGAGCATCCTCTTAAGATCCAAATGACAAAACCTATCCATTTAAATGCCCTAACTCTCTACATTTCCACCCACATATTCAACATCTTCTCCTTAGACAAACTTGTCACCCTAAAACATAGTCAATTTTTCATCCCAACCATCCATCTCCGTTTACCTATATATCAAAAGTGTATAATTTATTAGCCTAAATGGAATAGTTGGAATAGCATAACTAGAATATCACATTGTTTTCAAACTACACATATGGAATCTATACAAACAACTAACAAAAAATAGCATTTGATGGAAACTGTGTGGCTCCCACTTTCAAAATAATAAATGATTTAGACAAAAACAAGCATAAGCAAAAACTAAGGACAACTAAAGAAGAACTTAAAAGCCTTAACAAAAGGACATATAATAATACTAAACTAGTGAAGAATGAGGCTTTCATATCTCTTAATCGGGTTCAAGAGTAGCTAAAGAAGAACCCTAAAAAAATGTAATGTTTCAACAATCTAAAGGTCAAGCTACATCAAGCATAATATGCATTGGAAGTCCATCCTTCTCTGATGAGGAAAAAATCAAAGAGAATTGATCTATGTTATGAAAAGGTAATTTTTAAAAATGAGAAGACATCAAAGTAATCAAATATTCAAGTTAGTTCAAATATGCCACTACCCACAAGAAGAAGTTCATTTGTTTACCTAAGATAATTACTACAAGCATTAACTTTATAGTTAAACTAAAGAATATTCAATTTGTTATTGAGTAATTAACCAATTGTAGCTAATCTTTTACTCCTAACACCAAGAATATGGGATCTTACAACTCATATGTTTGATAATATTTGAAATCTACTATCTAAAGACTGAGAAATGTATCTTCAGAACCACATTGGATCCTTTTTCTCTTTCCAAACAACACAAAAGTTTGATATTTTGATGTGCATGCCAAAGTACATGAAGGTTACATTAAACATAATTTTTAGTATATCAACTGCAGTGAAATAATAACTTCGTTATGGGGTGCAATTGAAGTACATAAAGACCGGTTAAACAAAAACTTCAAGTATAACTATTGAATAATTTTTTGTGTTAAATAGATTGTTTAATTAATTAATACTCAAGCACAAAAAGAACCTGATATGCTAGGACCTCCCTCCTCCGAGAATTATTCAGTTGTTGGCATCTTTCCCTATAGATATAACCTAGATTAGGATGAAGTTTACAATTATATATACTAGAAAAGAAAAGAATCTAAAAAACAAGGTTTAAAGCTACTTCATATTTTCGTATGTATCCATTTAAAAGATTGATTTCTACAGTTAAGGATCACAAATATTAAGTGACAAAAAAATTTACTTCAAATATTGACCATGCCAACATGTAGCCAAATTTCTACTTCAGGAGCATCTAACCATTAAACTCCTTAGAAAAAAAATAAACTAAGAGTGATTTATGTTCTCTTTCAAACGAAAACTTTACTTTAATAAATTTGTTCTCTCAAGGAAGAATTACAATAAATTTGCTTCCCTCCATAAGGAAAATGGAATTCAGACTCAATCATATGTTGAATTATTGGAGGAAAACCACTCATACTTCACAATTTTACTTAGCCTTCTAATAGCTATTCTTCTGTGCAGGCACTAAAATCTTTCATTAATGAGAAAATTATTTAACTAAGAAGTGGAACTTTTACAGAAGCATCAAATGTTACATAAGAGAGTAAATTTTAACAAATAAAGTTCATCTTAGCAGTGGTATGAATATATTTGTAAATTAGGAAATCTCCTTGTAGTGATTTTAAGGGGAATGGAGAACAATAAAAGAGTCGAAGAAATAAATGATCAAGGTAAAGCCATAAATGACAGAAGAAAATTTCATGTTATTAAAAGTATAGCAACTTAGTTTTAGATTCTCACATATTTCTCTCCTTAAGGACTAAGCAAATTCCACCTTATTCTGGTTATTATTTAGTGTCAATTTACCAATAGCACTTACTAGGATTTGAAGCTCACCTATCTCAAATTCCTTTGGTTTGATTGTTACTCTTATCTTGTACTCAACCAGCATGATTTTGCTTAGCTAGACTTGTATGAGCCTTAGCTCCACTCTTGCATCTCCTTTAGGAGTTCTTATTCTTTGAATGTACTTTAATTTCCCAAAAAAACTTCAAATAGTCACAACAAAACTCCACCAACCCTTATATAATCTCAAAAAAATCTCAATCAGTGTCAATTTTCTTTTTAAAAAATTAAAATCCTTTCTGAATTTACAAAATAGTCCAAACATAAGTAACTTTATGCAATTTCATATAATATAATTCAACTTACTTTATGCATTTGCAAGCTTAGTTAGACTTGTAAATGCATACTAATTTTATAAAAGTCAACAAAAATTACAAATTACCTAATTTTGAAATGTACTTATGGACAAAGTCTTAATTTGAGTATAATTTGATTCGTTAAGCATAAATAAGAGTTGAAAAGCTTGAAAGTAACTCTTAATTTCATTAAACGATCGTTAACTTTTTCAATAACAACCTTAGGGAAGTAATTTGGATGAAGCACAAAAGCTGGGACTAGTGGGAGAGGAGAGGAGAGGAGAGGAGAGGAGATAGAGAGAGAAAGAAGCAAGCATTTCGTTGGTTTCAGACATTGGTGAACTTACAAGTAAGCAAAATGCCCCAAAATTTTTATTCTCGTATACATCATACATGTGTATTATTATTATTATTTTAACAGGATTTTGGCATACCTACCTTGTGAAACAACAAAGATGAGAGGAGAGGGCATGCTTTCCAGTCAAAGACGAACAAAGATATGAACCAGAGATTGTCCTTTTTAGACGTGCGACCAACAAAGATGAACAAGGATGCAGAGATAATATAATTAGGAATTTTCATGTTTGGCAAATTGAATTTGAGTAAATTTGGGTAAAGTTAATTTGGATTTATGGATAATTGGTAATGTGTTTGGTTAGGGGTAACCAAATTTGGGTAGTCGAATATTTTGCTTAGTTGGTGACATTTTTTTCTATGTAGACAACTACAGATCATTAACAAATAGGCTCCTATTAGCCACGTTAGAATGCTAATAACAGAACTAATGTTTTCAACTTAATAATTAAGGTTTTTAAAGGTTAGTCACTTAATAGAAAAATTTTAAAGCTTGGGTACTAGATTGAAAAAATTCTAAAAGATTGGACACTTTAGAAATGATTATCCCTTTATAATTTATAGTTAGGTAGTGTATGTATTGTGACCTCTCTTATTTACTTATAATAATATTTTGTATGTCTTATTTCTTTCAATTTTAATTAATTGTTCTCTTATTTTATCCAATTTATCATTCCAATATTGTTGTTAAGATCAAATTATGATGTATATATCTACTTATTATATACTCTATGGTTGAAATTAAAAGTAGATTCTCCATATCAAAAAATAAGTTGGATATTATTCATTCTTTAAAGGTACTGGATACTATTCCTATGTATAATTATTATTTATGTGAAATAGTGGGAGTTACGTTTCTTAGCTCTAAGTAGTTTGGGGATAAAACTAACGACAACCAAATTTTAAGATTAAGAAATTTAATGAAAAAATTAAAGTTGAAAGTTATTCTCATAGAGGATAATTGCCTTGTAATCATTAGTCAATGGTCATCGAAATTCACAGATGACGCAAAATGGAATGAAATAGACATAAAATTTATAGTAAATCAACATCTAATTTTAACTAATGAAGTTTTATTAAGCGTAGAAGAGAAGAAAATAACCAAAAGCGTTATAGGATCCTCTCTTAAAGTTGTACAAGGTTAAGTTGCGTAATGATAAAATTTTTCTTAAAAGAAAATTTCATACTCTTTGGATATCACAATCCACATTGTTGATCGAGTATAATGATAATTTGACAACTATATTCTCTCAGCTCACATTGCTAAGTTATAGAATAGAGTCATACGAACGTGTTTAATGTTTCAATTAGATATAGAATATGAAATTAGTATATACTATATTTAAATCCAGTTATGTTTGTTCTTACTAATTAGTAAATAATTTATATTTGATATTTGAAAACATTTTTTTCAAATCTCAATTCACTTTGACTAGAGAATTTCTTGAATCATTACTAACGAAGAATATTAGAGTATTCTCTTTAATTAATTTAGACTTTAAGGTGATGAATTTTTAGTAACTTACTTAATTATGTCCATATTATTAATTATATATTTAAGTACTACCAAATAACTACCTTCCATATAATAAGTCATAAGAAGCATCAACATATAATAATTCTCATATGAGATATTTGATAATTTCAAGTCTAATGATCAATTATACAATCATCGTAATAAAGACATCCACAAACATATAAATAATATTTAATTTGAGATTCTCATAGTCGAGTCAGTTCAGTGAAGTTATTCTATAGTAAGAATCCACACATTTGTTTAAGTGTCTATATACTTTACTTTAAGAGATTAGTTACTTTCTTTGTAAGAAATAAATATAAGATATGATAGTTTTACCATTTATCAATATTCCTTTTTCATGAAATTATAACTAAGAACTATTCAAACATAGTAATTAAATGTAATTTGAATTTTATAATTATTATCTCATCATAATTTTAAATACATAATGTTCATTTTAAGGATTTTATTTTTAATATTAAGCATTAAATATAATTAATAAAATGCCTAAAATAAAAATATCATTATTAAATAAATTAATAAATATTACACATTAATCACAATCAATCGATTTGACTGCAAAGTTATAAACTAACGTAATCCAGAAGAAACCTTCGAAAAACTCGTAAAATAATCTAGAAGAAACTTCAGAAAATTCATAAAATATGATGGTGGATATTAAAAAATAAGCAGTCACTGTTGATGGAAACTCTCAACAATACTTATTTCATAATCAACCTGTACTGCAAAGATATAAACTAACACATCCAGAAGAAACTTGCGGAAAACTCATGAAAGAAACCTTCTGAGAACTTATAAAAACTGATGGTGGATATTAAGAAGTAAAGCAGTCATTGTCGATGGCAATTCTCAACAGTATTTTTATTACATTATCAACCTGCACAGTGCACATACAATACAGCAGCAGCCAAAAGTGTTAGAGTCAACTACTCAACCTAGGCACTCTAATGACTTCACTAGACGCAGACATACTTTCGATCGACTAAGTCAAGGTCTGCCAAAATAAAACGGCGACTAACTTTCTCCCCTCCAAGGCAGCCATTAGACTAGAACAGTATGTCACTAGAAAAGAGGTATATGCTCTTCATTTCTCTAATTTGCATTTCCTTCATCTTTACTGCAAATGGAACAGTATCTGAGACGCCAAAATCTCTTCATAGGAAGCATTTTGTGCTTGTGCATGGGGCATGCCATGGTGCTTGGTCATGGTTCAAACTTGTGCCACTGCTAAAATCTTCAGGTTATAACGTAACTGCGCTGGACTTAGGTGCATCTGGGGTCGACCCTCGACAAGCAATGGATCTCCGATCAATTTCGGATTACTTTCAGCCTCTGAGACACTTCATGGCATCCCTCTCTCATCATGAGAGAGTGATCCTTGTCGGTCACAGTTATGGAGGGTTGCCAATTTCTCAAGCCATGGAATACTTTCCTGACAAGGTTTCCGTGGCTGTTTTCATTTCTGCTTTGATGCCAGGCCCTGCCTTAAACATTTCTACGATTAATCAAGAGGTGAATCTCTAAGTAATTGTTATTTCTTATGTTTTGCTAACTTGGTTTAAATTAAGGAAATTATGGTATAACTTGGTTTAAATTCACATCAAGGACTCGAATAGAATTGAAATTTTAGAGGGATGTCTTTGGTATTCTTTTACACCGAGCCATAAGACCGAGTGATTGATTTACTTACTTTAATCTATAACTATGATCATAATTAAATAAAAAAGATTACGATTCATATGTGGAACCAATGCAAAAGAGTGGCAATTCAATTTGCATGCTCCTAAGCTTTTTTTTTTTTTTTAGGTAAAAAATATAAACTTCACTTATAATTTAAGAAATTTTGAAAAAACCTTAGGATCATTAAAATTTTCAATTAAAAAAACTGCTTTTCTTATATTTCGATTAAAAATAATGACATAACAAAGTAATGTGAACATAAAATATGAATTAATTAAATATTAATAATATAATAATCCAAATCGACTTTTAAATGTAACCTAAACGAATTATATTCGAATTAAATTAATAATTAAAGATAATTATAATAAATTAATTATTTGTGTCAAATTTAATTATTTGGGTTTGAGTTTAAGAGCTATTTTAAATCGTTATATAAATGGCATTTAATGAATCTATGTCTGATATTTATATTATATGTATTTTGTCGTTATTTTTTTATTTGAAGTCAAAAATAAGAGATTTTTTGAAAAATTAAAAATTAGAAAGAATTTTTAAAAAAAATTAAAAATCATAAAGTTTTTATATAATCTTTTAAACTACATAAAAAAATTTTTACTTTTACCCTTTTTTTTCTTAAAATTCATGAAATTATAGAAGAAATTTTGTGTTGGTGTTTGAAGGTACGGAGGAGAGCAGTACCTGAACTAGACGACAAGTATACATTCGACAATGGCACAAGTAATGCCCCTACCACCTTTACTTTTGGCCCGCTTGAATTGGCAACAAAACTTTATCAACTCAGCTCAGTTGAGGTAAGACTTAATTCATCCCACATATTGTTGAACTGTTCTTTTTACTGATGAAGTTTCTTTTTATTTTTGAGATGGAAGAGATTAAAAAATTGAACCGATTGTACAAATTTTATCGACCAACTTTTCGATTTGGTTTATTTTAATAATCCTGATATTAAAAAGTAGTCAGTTTATTAATTGACCAATTTGTAAACTAACCGTTTATAAATTATAATAAATCAGTTAATTTTATTTAACAGTTTCTTTTTTAACTAACTTTAACTTTTTTTATGGACAATGATAATTTTTATTTTTAATTTTATTTTAAATTCTTGAATTTTATTTAATTTTCAGTTTTATAATAATTTATACAAATTAAACCTTTTAAATTTTAAATCTCTTATTTTGTCGGTTTAATTTTCGGTCCAATTTTTAAAATATTAATCTACTCTTCAAGTCCATAATGTGATATAGTCCTGAGCTTAAAGAGTATCTTTTATACCAATTTCAAGTTGATTAATTTAATTTACTGCATCGTTACAACGCTACTCAATAGTTACTCATTGAGAAGAGTTGCTTCTTCATTAATAACCAAACTTTAGTATGTAAAATAAAAGTATATCATAATTGGTTTACAGTATCATTAAACTAAACTTCATTAGAAATTTTACATTTTTTTCTCATTTCCAACAACTAAAGTTGGCATTTATTATTGAAAAAAAAAGATGTACGAATTATAATTCGAAAACAGTCTCTTTACTAGTTAGAAATAAGACTACGTATTATTGGACTTCTTTAAACTTGCGTATCAGTAAAATTTTTACTGTATTGTTGTTATTATTGTTATTGTACGGAATAGGAAACATTTTTCTTTTTCTTGTTTCTTTCAACCAATTTTCATGAACAATGGCAGGACTTGACATTGGCGACCATGTTAATGAGGCCACTACGTTTGTTTACAGAAGCAGATATATCAAACGAATTAAGGCTATCAGAACAAAACTACAGCTCTGTGAAAAGGGTCTTCATTGTTCTTGAATATGATCTAATCTATCAGAAGGATTTCCAACTGTGGATGATCAAGAAGAATCCTCCCAAAGAAGTGAAAGTGGTTTTGTCAGATCATATGGTCATCGTTTCACACACCAAAATGCTCTTGTCCCATCTACTTGATGTTGCCAAGAAGTACGGTTAATCCCATTAGCTACATATTGTAACAGCTTTTCCATCATTTCTTCTTTTTTTTTTCTGATAACATAATAAAACAAATTCAGGTATATGTTAGAAACGTATTTGGGGTTGGATTTAGGTCCTAAAACTTATGTCAAAGAACGAAAGAAGAATACATGTTTGGTCCAACGAACGATACAGCACTTGAACAATTAAACTAGAAGATATCACCATGATACGGAAACTAAAGGCCTGTCACGTTCTGATGTTGTTTCTGATTTTTAGTTTTGTTTCTAAATTCAGTTTAAAAATTAATTTATTTTTATTTCTATTTCTATTTTTAGTTTTAGTTTTTCTTAATTGTCATTCTTTCTCATAATATGATTTATTATTAACTAAATATATAATTATTTAAAATCAATTATTAATACAAATTACGATTGATATTATTTAATTATTTAAAATAAAATATATTTAATGAAAATATATAAATTTAAAATAGAATAAAATAATATTAAATGATAAATAATTACATTGATTTTAATAATTAATAAATATGTTAAAAATGTATATCAGATTATGAATATTTCTTATAATTTTGACTTGTTTGATTATTTATTTTAATAAAATATATAATAAATTTATTAATTACTTAATTACTTTATAAAGTTAATTTATTTCTTAATTTTAATATATTTAATTATTATCAGTAATAAAAGAGTAATTACGTTGATATTAATATTCATTTCAATAAACAAAGTATATTCATTTATAATTTGTGTTATTCATGATCCTATTAAATTGTAAATAGAAATGAAAGTTTTATAAAATTTCAATTATTGATTGTCGTAATTTTAAGTTAAATTCTTTTTTCCTGTATTACGTTGTTTTTTTAAAATGATTAAATATATAAAATTTCAAAGTTTTTGCAGAAATTTTTTTTATTTGTAACTATTTATTCCCTTTTAAATCATAAAACAACAGGAACAAATGGACATAACACCTTAATCAAAATATAAACAATGGTGGACCCAAAATAATTAGGGATAAATATTCTTTATTCTCATTGCCATAATTATATTATATTTTACGTTTTATTTTTAATCTAAAAGTATATATTCAAAACTAATGTTTTAAAAATCAAACCGATTCGATCAGTTTAACAGTAAAAACCTTGAATAAGTTAACTTTTCGATTTAGTTTTTAACTTTCTAATTTGATTTAGTTTAATAACATTTGCTGTTAAAAATTGATTACTTTATTAATTATTCAGTCAGTTTTTATAAACTAATCGGCTTTTATAATCTAAAATAAACTAATTAATTTTTATTTTAATAATATTATTTTTCAATTAAACTTTAAATTTTTTTATGGGTAAGAATAATCTTTTTCAATCAGTTTTTAAATTCTTTAATTTTATTTAATTCAATTTTGAAAACATTGTTAGAAACACGAATGGTAGTTTTATGTCGTTCATTATTTTCTGGTGCAAGGATTTAATATGTTATAGTTATGTTAGTGAGCTACTGGTTATTTGTATATTATTGATGTCTTTCTTTGACTATTCAATGTAAACAGAATCATTTCTTCTTCTTCCTTTTTTTTTTTTTTGTGCCCAATGCACAAGACAATCTCTGTGTAAACATGATTTTTTAATGTCAACAACAATCAAGTAATGTTGTTGAAGATTCCACCCTTGCTTCACGTAGACATCAGTATACAGTAGTTGAGCTTAGGGAACACAAAACGTGTACTCAATTTCTTAGAAATTGTCAATAATCATACAAAGTCGTATTTTCAAATGGTGTCTAATGTAGCATTGAAATCGAAATATATAGTCTTATGGTTGTTTCATGATTAAGTTAGCTGGCAATTATGGCGTTGAATCTAAGCTATAATTTCACACCAAAGTTGTGAGATCGACATTGAAACTCTGCCAATATTAAGTTGAAGATCGTTGTCAATTGTCAAATTTCCCTGTAGACCAAATCGCTTTCCTTTTAGTTGCATATTCCAACTAAAGATTTTGATTTGAACTAATTGACAGGACTGATTTCAGTGCATTAAGTGGTTTTGATGTATAAAATGGGATTATCATATACCAATAATCTAGTTAAATTGCATGCTTTTAACCCTTTAAAATGATTTCATAAATTAGTACAAAGGAACTTGATTAAGCACCAAGAAAAAGGAACTTGATCATTTAAGTCCTGGAAAGTATGAATTTGCATTAAGTATAGATATAATTCAAGACTAAAAACTAATGTTTTCAAAACTTGATCAAAAGTTAAACCGATAAAATAAGAGGTTTACAGTTTAAAAGGTTCAACTAGTATTAGATCGTCATAAAATTGACTAAAGATTGAATAAAATTAAAGAATTTGAAATATGATTGAAAGAGATTGTCCTTATCTATCGAAAAATTTGAAGTTTAATTGAAAAAAGATTATTAAATAAAAATTAATTAATTTATTTTAGTTTATAATAACTTATTAATTAATAAAAATTGATCTCAATCAATTTTTAACAACAAAAGTTATTAAAGTAAATCAATCCGGAAAGTAAAAAACTAAATCGAGAAGTTAAACGATTCAAGATTTTTATAGTTAACTAGTCAAACTGATTAAATTTTTTAATCAATGCTAAAACATTGGATTCGCACAGAGATTAATAATAAGCAATTTGGTTAATTTAAAGTTAACCTTTAATATCTGCAAATAAGCTGACACCATCATCAAGTTTTTTGAAAGTTGACAAAGTAAAACTGCCAAAAAAATGAAGTGCTCCACTATGTTGATATTAAAATTTTAAATTACAAATCAAATAATTGGTTTAATGTGTTGACTTCATTATCCAACAATTATCACAATAATTTACAACTAATTACATAACCTGCAACCCATAATTTAAAACTTGGCCCAGAATTGTTATACTATCACATTTTAGTATTATTATTAATCTCCTACTTATTATTATTATTATTTTTTTTAATTTTTTAATTTTTTTTGTTAGTTATTTAGAAATAATCTTTTTATTGGTTAAGGATAAGACTGTTTGCAATGAACCTTCCTACACTTCATATTTAATATGATTTTTATTAGGTCGCTATTGTTGTTATTGCGCAAGATTTAAAATAAGAACAAGAATAACAATATTAATAAATGAATTCAGATCTTAATAATTTAAAAGATATAAAAGATTGCAACTTTTGTTTACAAGGATAGTTCCAAAACAAGAAGGAAAAGTGTACTTTTATGTAATTATTACAACAACATCAAAGTTAGATTTGCATATTATTGCCGATCAGTGGGAAATGAATTATAGTAATTAACATTACCAGAAACTGAAATTAACAGAAACGCATACAGAATTCAGAGACTAAGATTGCTGACGAATTCCCGTATCTCCAGTATATCTACATCCTCATCAAAGTCAGACATAAAAACAGAAGAACAAAACAGGGACCCAAATGTGCTACATCAGTGAAGAAACATCGCCGGCAGTGACATGATTTTGCTTTCATGGAAGGTATCCGATAAAAGGAACAGGAGCAACATAAGAGCGGTTTAGAATCTGGGGTGAGCTGTTCTACTCAATGAGTATTCCAATAGCTTGAACTAGAATTATCACACACTCCATGGCCAATCTGACAAGTGTTATGCACATCTGCAATCTCTGAATCAACATTACTGCAATATGTGAACAGAAATATATGTTTATGTATCTCTCTCTCTATATTTGTATCTATAAATTAATAACACTACTACTGTTTCTTGTCTCCTTTTTTCCCCGCCGTCAACTTCCTTTTTCAAATACATAGAACTAAGACGACTTACCTGCAACTCAGAAACGCGTTGACAAGATGAAACAAAGAACACCGTTTTCTTGTTTTGGTTTTGGGAACCAAAACGGTTGGCTTGAAAGCTGAATTCGGCTCTTGGAAGATCCCAAAAGGCACATATATATAAAGTCTCTGGCCTCACAGTTAATGAAGACCATCTACTTCATGATGTAAAATGGGAAAATCTCAAGCTTAAGCTATCATGGTGGAAAGAAAAACTAGAATGAGATGGGAACGAGCGTTATCTGTCTAGTTTTGAGAAATGGGACAGGCTCTAGGACGTTGGATGACCATGACTTTAATAAAATTATACAGAAGCCACCAATATAGGGTGAGGATCTTCCGGAGAAAGAGACAAGTTTGATAATGGTTATGGGGCCAAGCTTGTCACAATGGGGCCTTCATACAACTTTATGAAATAGTTACTGTCTTGGCTGGCGATGAAAATTAAAAAAATTTTACCAAATTTAAAAGATTTAATCGGTATTAAATTGTTATAAAGAATTTAAAAATAATTAAAAAAAGATTATCATTATCCATAAAAAAATTTAACGTTTAATTAAAAAAGTAAAATATTAAATAAAAATTAATTAGTTTATTTTAGTTTATAATAACTGATCGATTAATTAATAATTCATCGGTTTTTAACAATAAAGATTATTAAACTAAATCGAACAGAAAAATTAACCGGATCAAGATTTTTACTGTTAAACTAAACAAATTGATTCAGTTTTAAAACATTGCTCTTGATCCTATGAGTTTATGCCATGTTTTTGGGACTTGAGGAGGATTATTAGAGAGAGAATTTTTTTGAGAAATTAAAAAAATACACCAAACACAATTATCCTAAGTATATTAGAGATAGAATTGTGGTAATTCAGATACAATAGTTCCCTTATGAGAGAAATCAATAAATTTTTAAAACATAATTTAATTTAAGAAGGAATAAAAAATGTTAGTTATAATAACAAATTTAAAATTTTAGAATTGTATTAGACGATTTTTTTTAATTGGCACCAAATATCTTTATCTATTTCATATTTATTCTTTTAGCAAGTAGTTAATTTTCAAGATTTTTTTTGAAGAAACAATTTTCAAGCTATTTACTTCTTCACATGTTAGGTTTAAAAAATGAAAAGAATTTTTTTTCACCATAAAAATTTTAAATTCATTTCACAAAGCTATGTAATATTTTTTTTTTAAAAAATTGTTCTAAGTCAAGTTAACGTATCTAGTGTATCCCTACTTTACGAGAGTCTGGGGAAAGTTATCGATGTACGCGGTCTTCCTCTTGTATTTTTATAAAGAGATTTTTTTAAAAAAAATGTTCTACTTATCTAATATATATCCAAATTATTCATGTGGTGAGGTTAAAGAATAATACTCAGAATTTTAGAGACAATGTTCGTTCTAAACAAAATTATCTTGAGTTCGACCTTCTTTTTCATCCCTACTTTAGATCGCAGAATAAAGGCCTTCCTACTCACTAAAGTCCAATGAAAGTGGACCATTTATACTTTGCTTGAACAAAAGAAAGCGTTAAAGAAGAGATGCTGTAATCTTTAACATTGTTTCATATCATTGTAACTTTTTGGAGAGAGAGAGAGAGAGAGAGGAGGTTGATGCTCAAAATGACCATTGAAAACTTGAAGAATTTGACTTCCTTAAATTAGGAATTTATTTTTGATAGAATTAGATTCTTGCATTAAAACAATTCGAGGGTTTTAAAAAGTAAAATAATTTTAGATTCAGTTTCTTATATGATCAAAAAATAACCAAAAGATTCGTAAAAAGAAAAAAAAAGATTCTTTTAGAACAACAATAATGTAATAAAAGTTTCACTAATATGCGGAATCTAAAGTAAGAATGGTAATGCATCGATCCATGAGTTTAAATTCAGGTATTTTCAATTGATCAATTCATAGGCCCAGGTATGAGCTTAAAGTTCAATTCTTCTAAGCAAAATCTAGTTTGGGTCTGAACAATCCAGACTTAGATTCAATTAAAAAATGTCGTTGTTTTATACTTTTAATTTTTAAAAAATTGACGAGAGTCAACCCATTGTCATTCTTAATCTAAAGAAGTCTAGAAACACACATTCTTACCCCTAACTGGTAAAAATGATGTTTTTAATAGGCCCACATAAAATCTCTCTCTCTCTCTATATATATATATAATAAAAACAGGCAAAAAAGATAATAGTAATAATAATAATATAATCATAATAAAATATGAAAAATATCAAAATATAAAAATGAATAATAAAATAAAGAATACAATAAAAATAAAAATAATTATTGTAAGAAAATATTTAAGCTAATTAAGAAAATATTTAGACTAAAATAATTGTTAATTAATTGAACAAAAGATATTCATTTTTATTTTTAAATTATCAAATGGGTACTATGTAAAAACTAATGTTCCTATATAATCTTCGTAAAATTGAAACCACAAAATGAAGGTTAAACTTTCTCTTTCTAGACCTCCAATGCCTCTCACTTTAACAATTGGAAATGATTGGCATTTTTTTCTTT
>JAOQMM010000172.1:23538471-23550450 GCA_027563515.1 Erythroxylum platyclados | reverse complement strand
ACCTGCGCGATCTACGGACCGGTCAGCCCTTAGGTGAGTCAGGCCGGGTTAAGCACAAAACCGACCCAGCTCAGCCCATTGCCATACCTAGTACTATCTGCGTTAAAAGGCGTGGCCTTTATCTACAAGTTAATTACTTCTGAGTTGTGGCCAATTCAAGTTTTAATTCCTCCGTTAGATTTAACATCATAGCTTTTAAGGACGAAAGATTACAACTTTTATCACACAACAATGTCTTAAGAAGTGGCAAGGACCAAGTATGGAAGTGTTTATGTATAAGCATGCTCAGCTTGGCTGATAACATACAACACAAGTTGACGGAAATGAGAATTATGCAAGCAGAATCTATCTATAGTTGACATTGAAATTAAGTTCCAATCCACAGTTTTCTCCATTACAGTGATATAATGTTTGATACATGATCTATCGTTCCCACTTTCATTACCAAGGTTCCACGCTTCTTGTTTGCTTCTTTAGCTTCTTCTTCCAGGGTTATTCACATTGCATATACTATCTCTCCGCTACTGTCAATGTCAAGATCATCAGGATCAGTATCGAGGTCCTCATCCATGTCGTCGTCAATGTCTAGGCTGCCAGTTAAATATTGGTTTAGACTATTGGTTCCTGCTGGAGGTACAGTGGCTTCAGTAATTATTTGCATTATTTCTTCACTGCTCTGCATTGGTTGGTCAGGCTCTTCAAAGTGGTTGTTCATGTTGTTTTCATTCATAAGATCAGCAGGCAGATTCCTCAGAAACCACTCATGGTTCATAATCTCAGGCATGGTTATTCTCTGTTAAAAAAAAGGGGGGGGGTATTCAACTGTATTAACTTTCTATAAACAAATTCATCCCTCTCAGCTAATCAAATAGCATATAAACCAAGAGATTGAGAAAGGTAAAGTCTCGAATCAAGTAAATAGCCATGAGCATGACTTGAAAGGAAACCAGCAATGAAGAGATTAAGCAAGTAGCTAATTATATTAGACTAAAAAACCAGGCTTATATCTTCAGGAAGTTGAATAGCTAGTCATTGTACAGACCTAGCAGTATCTAATCTAAAGAATCAAGAAAAAATATACGGACCTTTGCAGGGTCTGCCACGAAAATCCTTGAGATCAGATGCCGGCACTCTGGAGATATATGAACATAGTCAGGAATTGAGTACTGGACATTCAGAATTCGCTGCCAACACATAACATCATAGAGTAGTCAGTTGCATGAGCATTGCCATTAAGTAATTAAGGTGGCAATGAATTACTTGTATTGTCTTCCGGAAATTCTTTGGTTCATCAGGATCCTCAAAAGGGTATGCTCCCACCAACATAACGTATAAAGTTACCCCACATGACCATACGTCTGCAATCTGAATGGTAAAATTTAACAGAAAATATGAATGTAGATTCATAGACTAATGTATATCAGAGTAAGTTGGCTAACTAGTGCGCTTTTTTTAAATACTGATTCCGTAGCTTTGTCAGTAAGATCTTTGTAAACAAGAATTTGGAGATTCTGGAAAACCAAATGCCCTAACAAACAAGAAATTGAAAGACTACCAACTTTGTTCTGCTGTACGATAAAAAAAGAGACCAACCTTTCCGTCGTACTCCTTTTTAAGTAGTACTTCAGGAGCAATGTATGCTGGAGTTCCAACAGTAGATTTTGGTTGTGAATGTAGCACTGATGACTGTTAGACCAGATAAAGTCAACACAGGATTAAAGAAGTCGTTGACAAGAAAGCAGAATTCTCCATCCATAGAATGGAAAAACAAAAAGAAAGATACATGTTCTTGAATAATCCCAGATCATTAACAAGGAACATCTCCTGGAACATTGATTCAAAAACAAGTAGGCATCTGAGACATTGATTTATGGCAATGTGTTTAAACATTAGCAACCAAAAAAGGGGGATGTGAGTACCTTAGAGTAACCAAAGTCACAAATCTTCAAACGAGGTGCTGGGCTGCCATCCAACAATGTATTTTCCAATTTCAAGTCACGATGGCATACTTGCTTCAGGAAGAAATAGATTGGAAATTATGAAAATTTTTAAACTATTACCTTTTGTTCAAAGAGAACTTAACAATCAATGGAAGGAAACGTATTACTAACCATTGCATGACAGTAGCTAACTCCAGATATGAGTTGTTGGAAGAAAAAGCGTGCCTGCATAATAATTGAGAGACTTGATAAGTAAATAAACAGGAGCCATCAAACGAAATGAATGCGTTGGGCAAGAACCTCATCCTCGCTGAAACGACCAGCATTGCATATTCTTTCGAAGAGTTCTCCACCAGATGCATATTCCATCACAATAGCAAGATGTGTTGGAGTCAATATAACCTACAGTAAACTTACTCAAGTAATGAACCCAGGACATATTTTTCTTGGAAAATTATTGAAAGGTGAAGTAAATGACAAACCTCTTTGAACCTCACAATGTTGGGATGCCTTAATGATCTGTGGTTAATAATTTCTCTTTTGACATTTTCATCTATCTGTAATAACAAAACATAAAAGTGGATCACGTAGAGGCCTTGGAAGTCAACCAAAAAGTTCCCTTCAATCATTAGTTGACTATCATCGTTTTGTGCATGATGATGTGCTAAACATGAGTTCAGACAATTATCATTCCCATTGACAAACCCCAATAAACCAAAGTGAAGTGCTACCATAGAGAAGTAGCATGCTTGTTTCAAGCAATGAATCAGACGCCAACAATTCTGGAGAACGTAGTTCTCAGACACAGACTTGGATAATCCCAATAGTTTACCCAATTTGGCATTAACAAGACGAACCGATTGTTTTTAGCCACCACAAAGTTAGGAAAACAATAACCAGATCATACCTAAAAGGGAACAACCAGCATCTTTTAAACTGAAAGCAAGCTCAAGAAGGCCAATCAAATGAAACTTTCAGAAAAAGACAAAGTACATATATAAGAAGAGACTTACCTTCTCACCTCTCTCGATATACTTAACAGCGACAAGCTCGTTGGTCTGCTTATCCCTCATCAACCTTGCCACTCCGAAATTCCCGGACCCAATATCTCGCACCAGCTCGTACCGGTCACTGTCGTGCATAATTGGAACATCCATACCCGGACCCGCCGTGATTGTTGGTCGATCCATCACACCTGCACCCTCTAACTCGATTCGCTCAAACTAAACTCAAAAAGCTCTTTTCCCAGAATAATCAAAGCTTCAGAAAAAGAACGAGTCAATCTTTTGACATTATCACTATCAACCAGAGAGAGTAGGAAAAACCCCTGACGATGGTGATAATCAAGGGAGATCGAGGTAGGAGGTAGCTGGCATTACAGATGACGTGGCGAGAGTTGGACCACTTGATTAGACGGTGAAAGAAAGAGACTTGCAGAAACTGGGGTGTTAAGCTCGTGAAAACCTCACCCACCCAAATGAGGTTTAGCAAAGTTTCGATCTTTTACAGGGTATTCGTGTTATCAAATAAGAACAGAGTTGCAGAGAGACAGAGAGAGCTCGTGAACTTGCTTTTCTTTTCACCGCACCCACTTTCTCTCTCTAAAAACACAGCTCTGCACGCTTTCTCTATCTAATGTCTGTCTCCTTCACACGCTAAAAGGCTCAACTTTCGCTGTATGCAAGTGGGTGCTTTTATCCAAAACCGTTGAAGGTTGAAGAGAGGAAGATTTTATTTAGTATTTTAACATTTGCTTGCTCTTAACCAACCGTAACAAGAGTTGCCACCAATTCCTGAAAGTTAGTGGAAGAATTCGAAATGACGTCAATGCCCCTGGTTTTTGCAAGATCCGCAGGTAGATTCCGATTCTTGTCTGAACCTTGACACAAGTGAAATATGGGCATTTCGAGCCTTTGATAAGGTTTCACAAGTCACGAGGGACAGTCCACAGTTTCTGGAGAGCCTCTGTCCAGTTTCTTACACACGTACCAGCAGTAACAATTAACAAACGATTCTTGGTTGCAAGCAAATCCTACCAATAAGAGGAAGGTCAACGGGGCATGAAATGTTTTGATCCAATTATCCTCTTCTAATTATATTTTTACCCCAATATAAGGCCGTTTTGTGTACAAAATGTACAAAAAAATAGAATTAAATTAGGGTAAAATAGGGTTGAAATAGGGCAATTAGAATAGAGAATCTGAGCATGATCAACGATAGTCAATTGCATTGAAAATTTTAAAATGGGAGTAAAAAACCTTTTAGGACATCAAAGGGATAGAAAATATAGATATCTTTTTTATAGTTTAATTTTTTAATTTTTAAAATTATCTAAAAAACATTTTTAAAAAAAACTTTTTCCTTTAAACTTTAGTTAAAAAATAATAACGAAACATAAATAATATAAACAATATATTGACAAATTAAACGTTACCAATATAATAATCTAACTTCACTTTTAAAGTCAACTCAGATCAATTAAATTTGATTTAAATTAATAATTTAAAATAACTATAATAGATTATTATTTTGAGTTTGATTTAATTAATTTGATTTGAGTTTTAGAGTTGAAATAAATCGTTATGTAAATAACATTTAATTACTCTACATTTAATGTCCATATTGCATATATTTCATTATTATTTTTCATCAAAATTAAAAAAAGATATCTTTAAAATTTTGAGAATTTTAAAGATAAAATTTTTTAAAAAAATTCTTAAATTACAGACAACGTTTATAATTTTTTGCCTAACATAAAAAATATGGAGCACCAAGACGTTACTAAATCACAATCACTTGTAATAATAAGATGGATAAGGTTAGGAGAGGTGATCATAAAATGGATGATGGGTATAGACTAGTACACCAATTATTGATGGGCCAGCAAGTATATCCCCTTATAGGTGAGGAAGTGACCTACCTCCTTTGTCATGGTGCATAACATGTGGCTTCAATGTAAACCCATGAGCAAAGGCAATGACATATGTGTATTTTCTTTTTATGTCAATGGTCCAACCTAAGTATCCCTCCAATCTTTAGGTATAATTTTAATGTATCCTCAATATTTTATCATATTTGGAACTCTTGGAACTACCCTTTTTCTTAAAGAAGAGTTCTTTTTAAGCGCGGCCAAAAGTACATTGTAAATTTCAATATTTATAATAAAATATAACTTGAACTTTAATATTTCGAAGCATTTAAATTAAACCTTAATATTTTCAAAATTTTCAGAACAAATTCTAAATAGACAGAAAATTTGACGGGAGATAAAAAGTTAATCTTATTGTCACATAATTAACATTTTAAATTAATTAGAAAGTGGATCTCATTAACAATGGGGCTTAGTGTTATATATTTTAAACATTGAATCCTACTTGCCAATTGGCAATGGATGTTACTTTTATACATTTTAGATAGTGATGTCACTTGCTATATGACAATGAAATCACTTTTTTATTTTAAAATAAAAATAATATCACATTAATATTAATATGTCATTAAACTAGTGAGAAATAATCCCTATTAAATTTTCCATACATTTAGAGTTTATTTTAAATGTCTTGAAAATGTTAGAACTTAATTTGAACTTTCGAATGGTCTATTATGAATTCTGATATAAACGTTGAAATTTAAAATGTAATTTTAGCCTTACCTTGCTTGAGATTTAAGAATAAAAGTAGTCCTAAAAAGCTTATTTATTTATTTATTCAATTATTAACGGGTCAAGTCGGGGCAAGACCTATTATTGTTGCAACCCACTTCCTAAAGCGAATGAGAAAAAGCCCATTATGGAATGTTTTCTTTATCTGAAGTTAATTGTCCGCCATTCATGACCAGAAGAAACCCAACAAGGCAATGCTCCTGCTCAGAGCCGAAGAGCTCTCTATCTCCCCTCTCATATCTGTCTATAACCACAGGAAACCTTTACCAACTACTCACGCTCAAGCAAGCTTCAGCTTCCCATGTCGGACTTCTCTCTCCTCTCCAATCTCTCTCCTCTGCACCCATCACAGTCTCATTCTTCGCTCGTTCCGCAATTCTACCAGTGCCCATCAGAAATTTGGCCTGCTAAGGGGTTTATATTCTCACAGCACTTTCGTCGAACAGGTTGCGTCTGAGGAGTTGGAGTCTGCCAACGGCTGTGATGATAGTGAAAATGAGGCTTTCAAGTTTGAGGGTGGTCAGGGAATTGTGGGTTCTGGTTCAAGTGGCGATTTGAAGAATCTGAACTCGCCGGAATTGGAGGTGATAGAATTGGAGGAGTTGCCGGAGCAGTGGAGGAGGTCAAGATTGGCTTGGCTGTGTAAGGAGCTTCCGGCGCATAAAGCAGGGACTTTGGTGAGGATACTTAATGCTCAGAGGAAATGGATGCTACAAGATGATGCTACTTATGTTATCGTTCACTGCATGCGCATTCGCGAAAATGAAGCTGCGTTTAGGGTACCTTTTCTACTTCGCTTGAAAGTTCACTTCTTTGCCCAATGATCATGGTAGTTTCTGTCTGTATGAGTGTGAATTACTTATAATGGGAAATTTGTATTTTGAAGCGTATGCGGTTCCACTGGGGCAAAGTTAGAATCTTTCGATATTTTCGTTTTTGGTGGAGTTTTGTGATTAATATCTATAACAGGGCCGACTGCAATTGACCCTGTTGACTGATGTTTTGTATTTGTGCTAGGTGTACAAATGGATGATGCAGCAACATTGGCATAGGTTTGATTTTGCTCTGGCAACGAAGCTGGCTGACTACATGGGTAAGGAGCGAAAGTTTGCAAAATGCCGGGAGATATATGATGATATCATTAATCAAGGACGTGTGCCTAGTGAATCCACATTCCATATTTTGATTGTGGCATATCTTAGTGCACCAGTTGAAGGTTGTATAGAGGAAGCATGTTCCATCTATAACCGAATGATTCAGTTGGGAGGTTACCGACCTCGACTCAGTTTGCATAATGCTCTCTTCAGGGCGCTTGTAAGCAAACCTGGAGGCACTTCAAAATATTATCTTAAACAGGCAGAGTTTATCTATCATAATTTGGTTACAACTGGACTCGAGGTACAGAAAGATATTTACGGTGGCCTAATTTGGTTGCATAGCTATCAGGACATTGTAGATAAAGAAAGGATTGGAATGTTAAGGGAAGAGATGAAGCGACATGGAATAGGAGACAGCGGTGAAGTGCTTGTCTCCATCTTGAGAGCTTGCTCGAAGGAGGGTGATGTGGAGGAATCACAAAAGACTTGGCTCAGACTCCTTCAACTTGATGACCGTCTCCCTTCACAAGCATTTGTTTATAGGATGGAAGTATTCGCAAAGGTAGGAGAACCTATGAGATCTTTGGATATTTTTAGGGAGATGCAAGAGCGTTTAGGGTCAGCTAGTGTTGCGGCATATCATAAGATAATAGAGGTGTTATGTGAAGCTCAAGAAGTGGAACTTGCTGAATCTCTCATGCAGGAGTTCGTTGAGAAAAATCTGAAGCCCCTAATGCCATCTTATATTGATCTAATGAGCATGTACCTCAACCTAAACTTGCATGATAAGCTGCAGTCAATTTTCACTGAATGCCTTGAGAAATGTCAGCCTAATCGAACTATCTATAATATTTATTTGGATTCATTTGTTAAAATTGGTAATCTTGAGAAAGCAGAGGAGATCTTCAACCATATGTGTAGTGGTGAAGCAGTTGGTGTTAACACCAGATCATGTAACATCATTTTAAGCGGATACCTTTCTTCAGGACAATATGTGAAGGCAGTAAAGATTTATCATCTGATGCGCCAGAAGAAATATGATATTGAGTCTTCATTGATGGAAAAGCTTGACCATGTTTTGAAATCAAGCAGTGAAGAGATTAAGAAGCCAATTAGGCCCAAGCTAAGCAAAGAACAAAGAGAAATTTTAGTGGGTTTACTGTTAGGTGGTTTAAAAATCGAATCAGATGACCGGAGAAAGAAGCATATGCTTCACTTTGAGTTCAGTGAAAATTCTGGTGCACGATCTGTTTTAAAGAGGCATTTACATGACCTCTACTATGAATGGATACATCCTTCATGTAAGCCTAGTGATGATAGTGATGAGATACCTTACAGATTTTACACCATCATGCACACTTTATTTGGTTTCTATGCCGACCAATTTTGGCCAAATGGGCGTCCTGCAGTTCCAAAGCTAATCCATAGGTGGTTGTCAAATCGAGTTCTTGCTTACTGGTATATGTATGGAGGTCACAGAACATCGTCTGGAGACATTTTGTTAACCCTGAAGGGACACAAGGAAGGGCTTGAGAGTGTTGTCAAAACGTTACAGGCAAGATCTCTGGATTTCAGGGTGAGAAAAAAGGGGAGAGTGTTTTGGATAGGTTTTCTAGGAAGCAATTCTGCATGCTTTTGGAATCTTGTAGAGCCTTATATTTTGGAAGACTTGAAACATTTTCTGAGACCAAGTGATCAATTGATGGAGAATAATGGGGCAGAGAATCCAAATGTAGACTTCAATTCTGGATCCAATTTTGATGAAGAGGGATCTGAAGACAGTGACATTCATAATTAATAGGATTGAAAGTATCTGAAGCCCACTGAGCTGCTACTTTGTAAAAACCGAATGCCAAATGCACAGTTCATATTCATAGCAATCCTAGATAAGCAGTTTGGTGCTGTACAGACATATGCAGGGTGAACCAATTGATGAACAGAAAAGCCAAGTTACACTTTCTAATGAATGTATAATTCTTATTTCTCCTCAATGGTGTGGTGATATTCTCTTGTTATATCTTCTTGTCTAAGCATAGATGGGTATTTCCCCATTTTTAAAGATTGCAACTTAAAGCTTTTCTATACTAAACCTAAAACTACTAGTTAATTTGATCTTTTTGTAATATTGCTGAACATTCCATTCCATGCATATAGATTGCTTCTGACATGGTCTAAAACTAGAACACAAGCACCTCACTTTTTGTGTAAACACCAAAACTCGTACCTGCTCTTGTTTTTGATTGACAGAAATCTTAGGCATATGGTTTTCACATCAGAGAGTAGGCTTAGGTTACTGAGCTTGTTGTACCAATATGAATGTATGTGGAATTTCACAGATGTGGCTAGAGTTTTACTGCATTCACAAGGCTTCAGTAGCTGAAAGTGTGAACTTTTTAAAATTCTTTATTGCTGCTTTCTTATTGTACTTGTTAGATTTATATCTGAAGAACAATCTGCTGGATCCAAAGATTAGGGGAAAGATGATATTTCATCAAGCATTTCATGCCCTTCTGCCTGTAGTTGATATTAATGTGTTTCCAATCTCTAAAGCATGACCAAACATACATGACCAGTTATTGCAAGACGGTGTTTGCTTTCACAAAATGTACTTATACCATCTTCTTTTTGAGCATCAGTCGACAGTGTCCTGCTTGCTTTTAATATAGAACATAAAGTGCCAATCTTTCCGGTTCCTCTTCTATTTTCATTTTGTCGAATTTGATTTTGTTATGCCAGTATGAAGCTTTAGATGATTTAGTGTGTGATTGAAGAGGTAGAGATAGTTGCTGTATTAAAATGTCACGAGCCCTTCATAGTTGGTTCAATAGGAGTGTTAAAAGTGTTGGATAGGTTAAGGTTGGTTCTGTTTTTTTGTTATAATTTTTGGTTTTTATTTTTTTATCTCTAATATATTTTTTTTAATAAAAACAAAATTTTGTTTGATTGTTAATATAAATGTAGTTATATTTTTTATTTTGATAATAATTATATATTAAATAAAATTTGAAGATAATTTATTTTTATCAATAAAAATTAAAGACTTTATTAAAATAAATAATTTTTATTTATAGATTTTTATTTGCATTTAATATTAAATCAAATTTTATTTAAATTTTTCTATTTTGAATATATTTTTTAAATTATAATTATTAGATGAAAATTATTAAAATTAAATTATTTATAATTCTAAATAATTAAATATACAATCTTAAATTAAATTATTCATAAATTTTTATTAATAATTAATATTAAATAATATATTTAATTAGTACTAAATCAAATTATAAAAATAGAAACAAAAAACAAGAACTATTTTTATAATTTTTATAAATTATAAAAACCAAAGAAACTAAAACCCAAAATAAAAATTAAATACTCAAACAAATAAATTTTTAATTTAATTTAAAATTTAAAATATAAAATATAAATACAAATCAAATCAAATAGATCTTAAATTTTGCTTTTGATTCTTTTTTATAGTCTCGACTAGTTGGGCTTTTGCATATTGAGCTTGAGCTCTACATTTTCCAAGTCTTGTCAAGTTTAGGTGTCCAATTTAACTAGCCTTTATTAAGCCCTTTTGGGGTTAAATTTTCTTAAAATATACTTTTTATTAGTTAAAGGTAAAATTGCGTACTATAAGGCAAATTTTTACTGAATTATTGTTATTATTACTTTCAAAAAAATCCTCTACTTCAATAATCCGATTCAATTCTGTTCTGCGCATAATACAATGTTTTGAGGATTACAAGGCTGTTGTTTTGGTCTTAAAACTTTCTCAGGAAAACCTCTTCTTTCCTGATAATTTGTGCATTTAAGAGATTAACCAACCTCAACTATGTTTTTGTCTTTGACGTATATATGACGACTTCTGGCTTAAAACAGAAGTCATCTCTGGGATTTCATATCAGCCATGGAAAAAGACAAGGAAGGCATCTGATTTAGTGATCTACAAAGTTTCTATGACTCCAGACCTTCATCTGACCATTTACTGGTCATGAGATGAGATAGATACTGCAAATCAATACCACAAAGAACTCCATCAACTTTATGACAAATCAAACAACCTACGACCTTCGTTACCATTGACATTTTCACTCCACAACTACAACCTTTGGGTCTTTGTTACTGAATCTAGGACTTGATATTCATAGAAATTTGGTTTTGAGTTTGCGGGGACTTGAGGGAGGAAAGTTGACATTGGAATTGAGTGGATGGTGTGGAAAAGAATGAGTTTGTCACAGTATCAGAAGTGTGCACAGGATTAGGATTTGGGAGAATTTTGTTGATAAGGATAGGAACCGAGGGAGTTCACGTGAATTCATGTGGACGCTTGCAAAAAGCTTTGATCTTGTCTTGAGATTGGCTGTTTCTTCTTTTCCATGGGCCAAATTTCAACACTTGGCCTCCATTTTCTTCTTGCTCATGTCACGTATTTGACTGCCATTTCCTTTTTACATTTGTACCTTTTTATTCTTCTTTCTTCGTCAGATCGTATTTGTATACCAATTGCTTTGTCTTAGTTACCAGAGATAATAAACTTAATAATATCTTATTTTTTAATTTAATATCATTTTTTAAATTTTTGTAACTAAATTTTTAAAATTTTGAACTCAAAATAGAATATTTGTTTTTCTTATGTGACTAATAGGTGGACATTTACGTAATATTTAATAAAAGTCAACATATTCAGTGCACCAGACTTCTCGCTTTGTGGGGATCTGGAGAGGGTTATAATATACGCATCATTCCCTTTGTATTTTTACAAATAGACTGTTTTTGTAACTTAAACCTGTGACCTTATGATCATAAGATTCACCCTCTTCACGTAATATTTAATATACATGTTATATTAGCAAAATCAATTTTTTTGACTTGATTTATAAGACAACAACAACAATATTCAGTATAAATCTCACCGAGGTGCAAGGTTTGGAGAGATTTAGTAGTACGCGACCTTACCTCTAAATAATAGAAAGATTGTTTCCAAATTAACCCACATAAATGGGGGAAAAATGAAAACAAAAATAAAAAATAAAAAGATAACTAAATGTTTATATATATAATAAATAATAAATAATAACGAAATCATATTAATGAAAAATATTAATTAAAAATGATAAATATATATAATGATTTTAAAAAACAAAAAATAATAAATAATAAATAAAATAAAGAAATAAATTATTATTATAAAAATAAAATAAAAATACTAGTGGTAATAGTAGAGAAATAAATAATAACAATAATAATAATATGAATAAGTAGTTACCTCTTAGCC
>JAOQMM010000172.1:23507177-23538371 GCA_027563515.1 Erythroxylum platyclados | reverse complement strand
ACAATAATAATAATATGAATAAGTAGTTACCTCTTAGCCTCTTAGGGTAATTACAAAGAGCTAAGATTTAAAAGATTAAAGAGGACTGTCAGGATCTCTTTACGATGGATCTTTATTAGAATCCTAGCATATCAAAGTTTTCTATTATCTGTCATGTTCTCGGTAAGTTCTAACATTGTCATATTATTTTTGATCACATTCTCCCAGTTCTTTTTAAGTTTCCCTTTTTTTTTTTTATAATCTCTAAGTACGATTCTTTCGCATCTTTTCACTGAAGCGTCCGGGAGCCTCCTCTTAACATGACCAAACCATGTACGCCTTGTCTTTCTTAATTTATCTATTATATTAGCAACCTTTAATTTAACCCTCACCGTCATATTCCTGACCATATCCTTTTTAGTAAAGTTGCATATCTAATAAAGTATCCTCATCTTCGTCATCATTAGCTTATGCACATGAATTTGTTTGATGAGTCAAGACTCCGGTTTATAGAGCATGGCTAGCTTAATCGCTAAACAATACCTTTAAGCTTGAATTGTATTTTTTTATCACACAAAACTTCTGAAGCACTATATCATTTAAGTCATCCTAATTTGATCCGGTGGACTATGTCTTCATCAATTTCTCCGTTGCTCTAAATGATAGAACCTAAATATTTAAAAATTTAACACTAAATTAAAAATTTTTAAAATTTAACACTAGACCATAAAATCCCAAAATATCAAGTAGTATTTAATTTGTTATCCCTATCCACTTTTATAAGTCTAAATACATAATATCGCAGAGAGACTACGCTTAAATTGTGTTTGTTTTAACATTAAAGCATAAGGATAGGGTATGTTGTAACATAAACAAATATTTGGAGCCTAATCCGTGACTAGTTTTATTAAGTTGACGCCTGAATTCTTATATATAATTTTCTTTTATCTTAACTAACAATTGCAATTAATTTTATCTTTTGAATATATATTGAATAAATTCTCGATTATACACAATTTTTACTAATTATTTTAGATAAATTATTTATAAATTTCGTTTGAACTAATTAAAAATATATTCAACATCAGTGCAAATCTTATGTCTATTTGAAACACTTATTTTGTTGTCTATTAGGCTTTTTTCTTTGGTAATTTTTTTTTAATGATTGGAAATTTGTGATTTTAGTGAAAAGGTTGTCTTAAAATTAATGTTTTAAAAATTGAACCGATTCGATCAGTTTAACAGTGAAGGCCTTAAATTGACCATCTTTTCGATTCGATTTTCAATTTACCGATTTGATTTATTTTAATAATATCCATTGTTAAAAAATGATTATTTTATTAATTAATTGGTCAATTTTTATAAATTAATCGATTTTATAAATTAAAATAAATTGATTAATTTTTATTTAACTGTCATTTTTAATTAAATTTTAAATTATTCAATGAGTAAAGATAATATTCTTTAATTATTTTTTAAAATTTTCAATTTTATTTCATCTTTATTCGATTTTATAATAATTTAATATTAATTAAACCTTTTAAATCTTAATTTTTTTTTGTTTACATTTTAAGACACTAAAGGTCTGATTGTTCAAATGTAAGAAATAGGAAGTTATATATATATATATATGACTTTTTTATTTTTTAGACATATAAAAAAAAGCCAACCAGAATGGAAAAGACGGATTCTTATGAGGTGGGACCCACTAATATTCCATCATGTCTGAAGCACCGCCGCTCATATGCGGCGAACAGATTCCCCTCACACCCCTCCCGACTTTTTACCCCACACAGATTATTGTACGCGCGTCCTATCACGCGCGTACATATGTAATGTACTCATCTTTAACTTTTTTTCTTTTAATCTTTTCAATTTTAGGAGTTAGAAGATTATATTCACTTACCTTTTCCCCATATAGCTCTCTTTTTTCCTTTCTTGTATGCTCATGTAAAGTTTTTAGTTGTCATTGATTGATTTAAAGTTCCAAATATGAATTTATTTTGAGTTTTTGCAATTTTATCTTTTAATTTTTTTTTCTTATGGGAAGTTATAAAACTTTTAAATATATTTTCTTAATTTAGAGGCTTTAAGGAAGGGTTTTTTTTTATGAAGTCAATTTTATCTTCAAGATCTAAAAAGTGTTTTAAATTTAAGAGTTTAAGATTTAAGATTTATGACACATAAACATTAACCAAAAAGTTCAAAGATTTTTCATTCACCTTTTATGATCTTGTAAAAGAGCAAAAGGGTTGCTTAAAATTGTGATTGAAGGTATCAATTTTCCATCAGGAGAAATAGAGAGTTGATATTTTATTTAAAAAAAGAAAATAAAAAAGAATATTAGAAGACTAAGATGTTAATAATAAAACTTGTACAACTAAAAAAAAAAGAAAGTTTCTTTGAATCACTATATTATAAATCACTACAAAACCTAATTGAAAAATTATTTCGATTTGGATGTTTCTTTTAATGTATTTTCATTTCGATTTAAATAATTTCTTTTAATCAATTTTTTATTTTAAAGTTTAAAGACAATCTAAAACGTACAATTAAAGAATAATTTTTAATAAATTAATCTCAATTACATCAAAAAGGAAACAAGTATAAAAAAGTTTACTAATTGAAACTTAGAAAGTAATTGAGCTAAAGACTCCTGTGTAAGGATGACAATAGTGGCATGAGCTTGGTCTAAAATTTTGTGTTTGAACTTAGGTTCAGTCCAAAACTTGATTAGACTTGAAACTCCAAGTCTAAATCCAAACTTGATCGGTTTATATAATCAAAGTTTGATCGAGTTTAATCAATTTTTTAAATTTTAAAAAATTAAAATTTTCGAACTTTGAATAGAACAGTCCAAATTTGAGCCCAACCTAAAGTTTAAAGCCCGATCAATTCAAGTTAAGCCCGTTAACTTCGACCCAATTACATAATTTTTACCATTACTACTCTAGTGTTAATGCATTTTAAGGTAAACATTTACAATTCACTAGTATTTACATTAGTGCTTTATCTAATAATTTAATGATGCACAAAAATATAATTCATGCCACGAGATATTGAAATAAAGAACCAAAATAGAGTTATGTTCAATCATTGAGCAACAATTACTCAATTTAGAGTATAATTCACTTCTCTTTTTGGTATTGTTTACAAAAATATATATGTTTTAAGGTGATTTTCATTGCATTGCTATTGAATCTAGTTGTAGAGTAATCGTGAGGACCAGGACCACGACATTGCCTATCTTATCTCTTCAGTGTAGATGCCATGATTCGGATTGGGAATTGGCAAGTAACATTTTGATTTTAGTCCCATCTCGGATGTGATTGTACTTCTAGGTAGAGATTATTGTAGTAATTTTGCAACATTGAGACTAAGATTGGAAGGACCGTTCAATATTTTTGACGGTGATTAAAAAATTTATTCTATATAGTTGATTAATCCGTAAAAATTTTAAATTGTCTAATTTTTTGGTTCAGTTTTTAAATTTTCGATTTGAATTATTTTAATAAATTTTGTTGTTAAGAATCGATCAATTTATTAATTAGTCGATCAATTTTTATAAATTAAAATAAATTAATTAATTTTCATTAATTTCTTTTTCAATTAAACTTCAAATTTTTTGATAGTTAAGCACAATCTCTTTCAATCATATTTAAAATTCTTTAATTTTATTCAATTTTTAGCCAATTTTATGACGATTTAATACTGATTCAATCTTTTAAATCTTAAATCTCTTATCTTACTAGTTTAACTTCAATTTGGTTTTTAAAAATTTACATTTGAGAAAATTTTGATTACTCTTAATGTTTCTACTTTTGTTTTATTCATCCTTAATTTGTTAAGGACAAAATAATATTCTCCTATGAGCAGGCCGAAGTGAAAAAATTTTAGTTATTGGATAAAATTTTATCAAATATATTAAATTATTTTTCCTAAATTTATACTAAATATTTTTAAATTGTAAATTAACTTGCAAAACTATTATTTTAAAATATGAATATCATTTTAGTTCCGCATTTGTCTGTATAAGCCAAATGCAATATGATTTAGTTAGAATGGACGGACCACAAAAGAGACTTTTACAAACTTAGGATTGAGTGCCTAATTAGTGCCACTTCTATTTTTAGTTTTTATATCTTTTTAAATTTAAATTATTTGAATGAGTTTTTTAGTTTTTATTTTTCCTAATTTCATAAGTTATGAAAATTGTATAATATTATGACTAATATAAATTAAATATTTTGAATTAATTTAGTTTATATTTCATACTAATTTAAAAATTAAAAATATTTCAAAATAAAAATATTCTTAAATTTGTTTTTATTTAATAAATATATTTAACATTTAAAATACTTGAGATAAGTTCAAATTTTCAAAAAGTTTATCTATTAAATAAAAATATTTTAGATAATAAATTTTTTTATAAAATTCAATTTAGTAAATAAATCAGCTTAAAAAATACAAATTTCTTAAAATTCATTTAAATAAAATTTTCAATTTATTATTAATATTTACTTAAATAAATGCTATATAAAATTAAAATAACTTATTATTAAATCAGTTTATCTTTAACTTATAATTTACAATTATTATTGATGATAAAAATATAACTAGATTAATATTAATAATCAAATAGAATTTTTAAAATAAAAAATAAACTCCCAAACCAAAAATAATAGAGCCAAACTATCCTTTCAATCATGATCTAACAAGATATTTCTTGATTTGATATCTCACTAATTTTCTTTTTGGCTACTCTTTGAAGGACTCAAATAACTAAATTTGTATATATTTTTGCATACTAATAGTAATGAATCTTTCTTTTTATTAAAGATAATGTTGTATGCTACTAGATTTTTCTAAATCTCACGTTTCAGCAGAATTTTTACAAGATTATTGTTGTTATATCGGTAATGAAATACGAGATATTTTAGGTAGCAATGTTGAGCATAACTCAAAATCTTAAAAAAAAAAAAAACCTTTTGTGTTGTGCAAGTCATTCCCTTGTTTTGGAATGATCATAAAGTCCTTCCTCGAAAAGGACTTGAAAATTTGACGGTGAGAAAAAAGAGGAATAGGAGATGATGATGCATAGGAGGAATAAGATGGGTCCAGTAAGTGGAAGTCTTGCTAAGGGCCAAGCATGAACAAACAACAGTGCCACTCAACGACTCCTAAAAGTAGACAAAGACCCTCTTCAGAATGACAATAACATCCCTCAGAAAACAGGCAAAAAACAGTGAACACTTTGGCATCTCCAAAGACAAAAGAATAATAAGGACAAGAAGAGATACCCTCGTGAGGAAAGGGTACAAATAAGTGCCATGAAAATGGAGCATTGTCATCACGTGAAAGATACTCATGGGAGGGTGTGTGGTTGATGAAGGGACTGTGCTTTGTCCTCTTCCAATAGCAATACCCCTTATATAAGGTATCTTCATTTGTTCTCTGGATTCAATCAAAATTTGGGTTTTGTTAGCTTTCTTGGAAAGTGAAAGTGAATTGGACCATTCATTGAATCATGTCAAAGTTCAAGGGTTCGAACCACATTTCACAAAATATGTCATTTCTGCTAGTGGATCAACCACTATTGCCGAAGATGGATGAAATTTTTTAGAATATACTACTAATGGAATAAGAATCCATAAATTATAATTTTACGGTGCATACACAATAATTTTTCAAGTAATTTATTTGAGAAAGTCCCGATTTCAAATCAAATGACATATTCAAAGAATTCATAAATTATAGGTCGGCCCGTCCCTATATTTTTAAATAAAAAATAAAAACGTCGTCGTTTTTGACAAAACAATATCGTTTTTCAATTATTGTCGGGCCGAGTTCAGCCCATGGCTCGGCAGACCTGGGCTAAAATTGGCCCGGGCCACAATTGACATCTTTAGAGGTAAGGCTGCATACTGTTGGACCTTTTCAACCCTACGTATCAACAAAATTTTTACTAAATTGTTGATGTTATTGTTGTGTTGTATTAGATATTCTATTTATAATACTCTTATATTGAGTTGACTTTTAAAAATAAATTCTTGTGTTTCTTCTAAATAAGCATGTTACTTGATTCTTTTTTTTTTCATTTTCTGTTGTGTCAAAATATAACATAGATTGAATCATTAACCTCTAAAACTACTTTATTACATTACTTAAATCATCCTAAAAATTTAAGAAAAATGTTATAATTGGTATCTTGTTAATTGGATTAAGCCAAATTCGATTCTAGTTTAGAACTAGTTTCTCCATTTAAGTGTTCTTGGTAAGAATCAATGATCACAACAACCATGGCATGCAAAACCTTACTTAATTGCTTCAATGAGGAAATACCTGCAAGCCCTCTTAAGTTCATCAACTTAGTTATTAGTATCAGCACTCCTCTAGTGCTTCCACTTCTGCTGGTCTATGAAACAGTGCATGATCATTGGAACTTAGCCATTATGGATCATTAATATCTCACCACCTCACCAAACATACACCAAAATTAAGACATACCAACTTCTTGTTATCAACCCAAGGTTTTGAGCACTTTGATCTTTTGCTACAAGTTTTAGGGGAAGGAGAGATCAGAAAAATACATATAAAAAATAAATATTTGTGAAGATGCAAATTCTTTATACCTTGAATTGAAAGATAAATAAATCAAATTTATTATTTGATTTTAAAAAATTTATTAAAAATATGTAAATTATGTAATATTTTTTAATGATTAAAAAATTCAACCGGTTCGGTCGATTAAATCGTAAAAACTTTGAACCGTCCAACTTTTTGATTCAATTTACTTTAATAATTTTTATTGTTAAAAACTGATTAATTTATTAATTAATCATCAATTTTTGTAAATTAATAAGTTCTTATAAACCAAAATAAATCAATTAATGTTCATTTATTAATCTCCTTTTCAGTTAAACTTCAAATTCTTCAATAGATTATGACAGTCTTTTTCAATCATATTTCAAATTCTTTAGTTTTATTCAATCTTTATCCGATTTTATGACGGTCTAATGCAGTTGAACTTTTTAAATCTGTTGTCTTATCAATTTAACTTTTAATCCAGTTTTTGAAATATTGATATTTTTACAAAATTATTATGGATTGAGAATTCATCCATTAGAATTAAGGAGAGAGAAACTTATGCAAGTAGATAACTATGAAACACTTTAAATATTTTAGAGATACCATTTCTTGGATTCCTAGAGAGTATCCTCTTAAAAAATAAAAAAAAAAATAAGATGCTTTGCTTTTTGGGTATCAAATTAGTTGGCTGTCACTTGGTCAAGCCACCTTAACTCCTTCTTTTCCTCATCTCTTTTCTTAGAGTAAATTCCACACTTCCCTTTTGGTTTTATCTTTTTTGGAATTGACACAAACTTTTCTTTTTTAAAAAAACTAGTTTTTTTGGGAGAGTCCAAAGGTCCTATCATCCTCATATGACCTGTACTCAATTCCATACTATCATTACTTTCATTTGAGGGCAGCTAGTAAGAGAATCTTATTCTCTTTTGACTGTTTTTGCATCAGAATATTTTAACTCTACCACACGGCATCGCAACAGAAGAGGGCAAAACCATATCTAGTCTGCATATATTGCCCACATTGTCCTTCAATATAAAACCAGCCAATATAAGAATTTCGACCATAAAAAAATTTAACCGGTTTGATCAATTTATAAAATTTTTTTTTGAATCTTTTAATTTTTTTGGTTCAATTTTTAACTTTTCGATTCGATTTTTTTAATAATTTTTATTGTTAAAATTTGACCAATTTATTAATTAATCGGTCAATTTTTATAAATTAACAACTTCTCATGTACTAATATAAATCAATTTTCTTTAAATTAAACTTTAAATTCTTCGGTACATAAAAAAAATCTTTTTTAATCATATTTTAAACTCTTTAATTTTATTTAATTTTTAGTTAGTTTTATAACGATTTAATACTGGTTAAATTTTAAATATCTCATTTTTAAAAGATAAGTATATAAAATTATTAAAACCCAATTCGGTATTTGTCCTTTTGTTTTTGACAAAATCAATCAAATGTTCTACTGAATCCTCTGCCTCCTCCTAATAATGGTACAATGGCATGTGTTACATTTTTGTTTTATAGAACACATCAAAATTTATAGAAAGAAAGGGTATAGTCCATGATATTATAAGATTAGAAACAAGTAAGAATTAATAATTATTTGAGTTGAGTATATTGTTTAATTTAAATTTATAAATAATGAATAAATCATTGCATATTTTTTATTTTTATTTTTATTTTATACTAATTAAAAACTAATAGAGTGTGTAATAATACAAGTTGGTTGAACAACATGCGTTACATATTGGTTTTATTGAACACATCAAAATTTATATTACTAAAGAAAAGATTATATAATTAACAATTTTTATATACATTTTAAAATCTACTATGTACGAATTAAGAAAAATTGAGCCTAGATTCTTTCTTGAAAAAGTTAAATAAAAATCAATTGGAAGGGGGCATATAATTGGTGAAATTCCACTTCAAAAGTTAGTAATAAAAATAATGTTTTAAAAATAAGGCTGAAAGTTAAACCAGTGAAATAAGAGATTTAAAGTTTAAAAGGATTCAATTAGTATTAGATCGTCATAAATTTGACTAAAAATTAAATAAAATTAAAGATTTTGAAATATGATTAAAAGAGATTGTTTTTATCAATCGAATAATTTGAAGGTTAATTAAAAAATATTGGTAAATAAATTATAAGAACTTATTACTTTACAAAAATTAACCGATTAATTAATAATCTATTTAGTTTTTAATAATAAGAGTTATTAAAGTAAATCTAACCGAAAAGTTAAAAATAAATTAAAAGATAAAAAAATTTTAAACATTAACCAAAAAAAATGTTTGGTGGTTGAGACTTTGGATCCCAAAAGTCACAGAATTGAAAAGGGTAAAATGGAGACTTGAGGACAGATTCTTCGGTCACAAGCATCCGACAAAAACCAATAGAGATGCGGGAAACCGGTGTGGGATCTAATCGAAATCCAAACCCAAACGACACGTTTCCGGACCTACCTGATAAATAAAAGTCTTATTTATTTATTTATTGTTTTAGTGGATCCCATCCCATCCCATCAACATTAACCAATCGATTAAGTGATTGAATTTGATAGTGAGAGATTCTTCGTTCTATGGAGCAAGACATATGGAATCTAATGGTTGTAAAGGTTGTCCTTTTTTAAGGTGCACCTTCTTCTTCTTATTCTTCTCCTCCTCTTTCATTTCTTTTTACCTTTAGAATTTTAGATTTATTTTAGCTTTTAGTTTTCTAAAAAAAATATTTTCTCTTAATTTTTAATTAAAAATAACAACAAAATATAAACAATATAAATAATAGACTTGGACTAATTAAATGATGTTTACATAATGATTTATCCCAGCTTTTAAGATGTAGACTAATTAAATTATATTATATGATAATTTAACTCAATTTTTAAAGTTAAACTAAATTAATTAAATCTAACTCAAACTAAATAATTTATTATAATTATCTTCAATTATTCATTTAGGTCAAATTTAATTAATTCATATCAGATTTAACAACTGAGTTAAGTTAACGTATTAGTATTAGGTAATTAATTCAAATCTAATATTCATAATGCTTATGTTTTGATATTATTTTTAATAGATTTTAAAATTCTTAAACTATAGAGAAGATCTATAGCGTTTCTCGCGTTGAATAATTGCTGGTAAAATATGTATTTGAATAAAAAGATAACAAATGAAAAAAATAAGAAAGTATGGGAATTTGATCATCACATCCCAAAGATTCCTCATCTCTAGGCTTAAAAAATAAAAAATAAAGCTTGAATGTGTTAACTACTTGATACAAGTCATAACAAATGGTTTTTTTTGGAGAGGCGGTTTGGTTTTTTAAATACCTTTAATGTCACAGGTAATGTTGTGTCCCTTTCTTGATTGGGAATCTCATCTAGTTTGGTTTTCTTCAACTTCTCAATTCAATACAGTTCATGAGATTTTGTTTCCCATTTTTATATTTTTGGGTCCTCTACATGTTAGCCAATCATACATCTAAGAGGATTGGTTACATACCAAAATTTGGATTTTTAAGCTTATTGATGTTTTGGTTTATTCTTAAATTCAAGTTAAATCCTATCATAGGTAAATAGAGACCATTGAATTGGGATATTGTAAGATAGAGGAAAGCTTAGAAACTATGATGACGAAGGAATCACTATCAATGGAGTAATTGATGATCTAGAAAACAGCAAAGTAATTATAAAAATTGGTTGCTTTGCACCACTTTCTATGGAGTGTTGCTAATTTAGAAATCTTGGTCATGGAAAGTACTCCATTAGATTCTTTTAGGTTGCGTGTAGGTGTGAATCAAATGGTGACCGTAAACTAGGGGTTTTGGAATGAACCAAAATTTTTATAGTCCACCCAATTAAGATATGAGATGCAAAAGTAGTGGATTCTCTTTGAAATTTGTGAAAAAGGCTAAAGGGCACTTGACCAAGAGCATAGAAGAATCTTAAACATAGAGCATATGGTGTGTTATTATTATTATATACTTGTTAGAAAGAAAACCAATGTTTTCAAAATTAGACAGAAAATTAAACTGATAAGATAAGAAGTTTAAGGTTTAAAAGATTTAACTGGTATTAAATCGTTATAAAACTGGTTAAAATTTGAATAAAATTAAAGAATAAAAATAATTGAAGAAGACTATCCTTACTAATCCAAAAAATTAAAATTTAATTGAAAAATGAGATTGTTAAATAAAACTTAATCGGTATATTTTAGTCTATAAAAATTAATTAGTTTACAAAAACTGATCGATTAATTAATAAACTAATTATTTTTAATAACAAAAATTATTAAATTAAATCAAATCGAAAGGTTAATAATTGAACTGAAAAATTAATCAGTTCAAAATTTTTACCGTTAAAATGTTCGAATTGTTTAATTTTTAAAACATTGGAAAAAAACTAAGGCATGGCCAAATAATGCATGTAATGTTATATGAGATGTGTTCACATCTCATTGCACTTGTATTCCATATTGGTGGTCTATTGTTTCCCTTAAAAAAAAGGAATGCTTCTTGATCTAAAAAAAGAAACACAAAAAGGGGGTTTTTTTTTTTTTGTAGTCTTCAATGGATTCTCTCCTTTTGACTACACATGGATTTGAGATTGAGATTAGTGTTTTTAGAGAAGAAATCTTAATAAGCAGTCAAATAAGACTGGTTCAAGACTTGGTTAATTCAAAGCTTTTGGGGCACAAAAAGGAGCTAGTCATTTCACACAACCAATTTTAATTTTTGGGTTTGGAATTGGACGACCCCCTTTTTTGTTCTGCCTCTTTCTTCTTCTACATTCAAAAAGAGTTTCCAAAGAGTACTCTAGGCAAGTAAAGTAAGCCTTTTTTGTTGTTGAAATAAAGTTGAAACAATTTGTGAAACTAATTAGTGATTAAGTCAAATTATGGATTAATCTTAATACCAACATTAATTTAAAACTCAAATATTCTGAAATTTCAAATTTTATTTTGCTTTTTTAAATTAAAACAATGAATATATGTATAAACTAAAAAAGAAAATTAAATCGTGTTTTTTTAAAGAACGAGTCTTGAGCTTATCCTTGGTAATTTTCCTGTTGTAGTGGTATGGATTTTGCTATATATCTCCTAATTTAAAAAAAAAAGGTTGGAACATGACAATTTAATTATATATTATAGAAAAAATAGAACATGAAATCAAATAAATAAACACATTTTGAATTACGATTCAACATAATATCGGTTGGATAATGTTTGTATATTTATAGAACTTTATGTTACATTTTAGAATATTGCTTAATATAATGAAGAATTGACCATATAAGATTGCATTACTTTTTTTATAAGGTAAGTATTAATGTTTTAAAAACTAGACCATAAGTTAAATCGGTAAGATAAGAAGTTTAAGGTTTAAAATATTTAACACTTTTATAAAACTGACTAAAGATTAAATGTAATTAAAGAATTTGAAATATGATCGAAAAATATTGTCTTCACCTATCGAAAAATTTGAAGTTTAATAAAAAAATATTGTTAAATTAAAGTTAATTGATTTTTCTAGTTTATAAAAATTTATTAATTTAATAAAATTGACTAGTTAATTAATAAATTAATCGATTTTTAAGAACAAGAACTATTAAAATAAATTAAACCAAAAAGTTAAATATTAAAATAAAAAATTAAGCATTTTAAAACTTTTATCGTCAAAATGTCCGAATTAATTGAATTTTTATAGCTATTGATAAATACTAGTTTTTATCACACAACTAGTTAAAAACTGAATATAATCTAAACTGGAAGATAAAATATGCGACGACGCGAAATAGATTTTCTTATAATTTTCTATTTTCAATTATTCTTTTTTTAAAAATTACACACAAAAGGAGAAAAAGAGAATAATACACACCCACTTATGGATTCTCTTTATCTTCTCTTCTTCTCCTCAGTTCCATTTATTTTCCTTCCGTTTCCTCCATTTTCCTTCACTTTCTCTTTCCTTCCCTCTCTACAAAAAAGAACTTTTCTTTTCTTCTTTCCCAAACAAAACCCACATATAAAGCCAAACCCTTTTCTAGTTTCTTCTTTCTCTATATATTCATGTAGATCTCGCCATTTCTCTCCCCCTCTCTCTACTTTCTTTGTCTCTTTCTCTCTTTCTCTAAAGCTTTGGTCTTTGATTGTATACATAGTTTTGGTTGGGTAATTTGGTGAAAAGAGAGTGTTGAGGAATTGGGGAGTTATTGTATTCAAATGGGTTCTCTTCCACCACCTGAACTGAGCTTGGATTTCAGGCCAACTTTTGTTCCTAAGACCGTCAGCGACTTTCTTAAGGAGTTGTCGGTGATCGGAGATGTATCCGACAAGGTTTCTAGAGTTGATGGTTTTGTAAAGGTTTTGGAAGATGAGATGAGGAAGATCGATGCGTTTAAACGCGAACTCCCTCTTTGCATGCTCCTCTTGAACGATGGTTGGTTCCTTGAACTATCGTGTTTTTAAGCAATGTAATGGAGATTTCAACAAAACGGGTTTATTCGCTCTTATTAGGTTGTTTTTGATCGGGATGAGAACTTTGGATGATGGGTTTAAATCGCCTTAATAGGTCGATTCATAAGATTTATTTTTCTCCTTCTTTAAAGATGATTGTGAATATTGGTTCTTCATTGCATGTTTAATGGTTTGTTAGACCGATTATGTGATTTTTGATCTTTCTTTTGTTGCAGCGATTCTATTTCTGAAAGAAGAGGCAATGCAATGCGCAGCATCAAAGAGTAAACCAGTGTTAGAAGAGTTCATTCCATTGAAGAAAAACTCTGATGACAATGAAAATCGTGAAATGAAGGAGAAGGACTCTAGAGACAAGAAAAACTGGATGAGCTCTGTTCAGTTATGGAACACTGATGATCGGACCTCTACTGAAAAATCCATATTTGATTCAAAACCAAATCCCGAACTAGAGTCTAAGGTATAAAAGCTAATTCAGGAACGAGTAAAATTGATGTGAAGCATATCTTAAGCGTCTCAAAGTTCAAACTTTTTAATTCAACAGGAGAACTATAAATGTAAATTGACTTTTGTTTTCCCTCTTTTGCTTGATAGACTTCAAAGAAAGGGAATCAGTGTGGAAATGATGATGCAATCCAGGCCTGCAAGAACAGGAATGGGGCAAGAGCACTAATTCCTTTGAAGTCTTACCCTGGATTATCAAAGAAGCATGGCAGTGATAAAGAGGAATTGCCAGTTCCTGGTCTCTCTCTTTTGACTCCTGGAATCAAGAACTTGAGGGAGGAATCGAGCTCTGCCGGCTCAAGATTCAGCTGCAGTAGATCAGCTTCATCTTCTGCTCCAAATTCCCAGTCAAATATACGAAATGGACATCAATCATCTCAGCAACAGTCTTCCAGGAAGCAGAGGAGGTGCTGGTCACCTGAGTTGCACCGGCGGTTTGTCAGTGCTTTACAGCAACTTGGAGGTTGTCAAGGTTAGTATGTTACGTGTTTTTAAACTTGAATTCATATGCAAGTCCTGTGTTGATTGTACTTGCAAAATTTTCCATTCCGTGCTGTTTTATATTTATGAGGTATGACTCAAATTCTATCAAGCATCTAAACTGATTTTTCTTTAAATATTGCAGTTGCTACTCCAAAGCAAATTAGAGAGCTTATGCAAGTTGATGGCTTGACCAATGATGAAGTAAAAAGTCATCTACAAGTGAGTTCTTCGTTTTCTACCTTGCACTCTTGCTGTTTGATCTGGAGAAGCGTGAGAATAGTGAAAGAAAATGTTGGAATTGTTTAAACAATTTACTTTGCTTCTTACTGGAAGATGTGAATACTTCTAATTGATGCGGAAGATTGATCGATAATGTTTACTATCATTGCAGAAATATCGACTTCATACAAGAAGAATACCACCAACTTCAGCTAGCTCTGCAAACCAACCTGTAGTTGTTTTGGGGGGTTTATGGATGTCCCAAGATCAATATGGTGAATCTGCAAAGGCTGCTAGTTCACAATCCGGCTCTCCTCAAGGTCCTTTCCAATTAGCAGGAAACACCGGGGGCGACAGCATGGAAGATGATGAAGATGCAAAATCTGAGGGTTACATCTGGAAAAGCCATGTTCAAAGATCGGGAAAAGATGATGTATAGGGTATATCCACCATGAATTTTGCAGATAAAATTACACATGGGAGGATCATATGAACACAGAAATAATACTATATATTTACATAATGCAGCGGGGATCTTGAGAGTGTGATAGAGGATGTGAAATTTTGCAGGTTTAGCTTTTCTTGTGAATTGACATTTGAGTTCTGTATTTTCTCGGAATTGGCATAAGAAATCTATGATGATATAATTATCATAACAAACTTATCCTCATTCTATGGAAATTAACCAATTCTAATGAAATATTTGATGATATAATTTCTAGTCTATGTGAGCTTCAGAAGAATGGTTTTTAGCAAGCTGAACAGTAGAGAATGCAGGTGGAATTAGCTAACATTCACAAGATAGTCACCTATTGAAGTTGTTTTTTGCGGATTCAGTTGATCTGTCTTTAGGTTTGGTGAATTTGCTTGTGGAGAACGACGAAAAGCTGTAGAATTTTTCTTTAGCCTAACGACAACAAATTGTCAAGCAGTTCCCAGAAAGACAAAGATTAAAAAAATGATTCTTGAAGCAATCCACCATCTCTGAATCTGGAATTAATTAAAGATTCCAAGTCTTCTGTCCAATTTGCTGTCTTCCAAGGCAATTAAACAGTGACTAGGAACATTTCATCTCGTCCCATCCTGATTTGGTTGTTTCCAAAAGATTCATGAGATCAAAATTCGCATCTTTTCATTCCAAACTTTGTCGTTGCATTGCTAACTCTGATGGATAAGAAATCTTGCGGAGGAAAGGCAACCTTTTTTCCTGTTCAGTATAAATTTTCTTTCTTATCTCAGGATCACATGGCAAATCAAGCAAACCCTTCCAAGAAAAAGGTAATTCCAACCATAATCAACTTTCACACCTCACTCATCCTCATGCTTTGGTCACCATGACAGTACTTTGGTGTTCCCTTCAAGATTCGTTGTGAACAATTAAAATTGTGGACGCTTGGTATAAAAAGTTGCATGCTAGGATCATGAGTGTGACATAATGAGAATTATTGTGATTTACTTGGATGAGCATAACATGCCACCAAAGACATTATTTCAATGTACAATTAATAGATGAAAGCTTCTTGGCTGTACATGAAAGTGGTTTGGTTGCACATGATGACAAAACCAGATCCATACCTATCTATATTAGTTGAAAAGAATAAGAGGTTTTTGTTCTGTATTTTCTTGTGTTCATCTACTGTTTCAAGAGCTTTTCATTATTAAAGACCCATAAATTACAAGTTCTGATATTTCACACTTGCGATCTGTTTGAAGAACAAGAAAACTTTTGCTAAAACAGAAAATGACCTAAGGCCTAATAGCAGATCACTCACTTGTGAACAACAAGGTGCATATTTAATGCTCTAAATCCTGATTTTCACTCCAACATCAAGATTTGGTTTTTGACTATTTCATAACCCTTAAGGCAATTCTTCCCCTCTAATGACAAGACCAATTTGCATATTCTCTAAAACCAAGAAGTTGGTTCTTTCTATTTTGGGAAAAAAAATACTCATAATTAAGTAAAACAGCTTGTAAGCATAACGATACAGGTGCCAGAATCAACTTTGTAAGCATATATATCATGTTGTGCCAGGTGAAGAAGTAAAGTACTAGTGATCATGATCATGGAGTCCCCAAACAAAGTTCTAAATTAGTCAGCACCTAAAAGTCCAAATGTTTATAGCCTTTCACCTAACCCATCATCACAATAATAGTTGAAAGGAAACAAAATTAAAAAGAAAACACAACCCAATGCTTGTTTTTGATTTGGGTGCATGACAAAACAGTCTCCCTCACAAACAAAAATAATAGAGAGAATCTTATAGACAAAATATAATGAAGGAGCCCACATTGATATGGCTACTTTAAATATGGTATATATCGTTTGGTGAAGGAAGTGAGTGAAAATGATGGTACCTCTCATTAAATTCTCCTTCCTAATACAGTTAATAAGCTACTTTAAATATAATATATGTGGGTCATTCAAAAATAATTTTTCTATTAGTTAGAGATAATGTATATATTATTTGACCTTTTCAGACTTTGTGTATCAATTCAATTTCTACTAGACTATTGTTGTTGTAGATTAAAAAAAGAAATATTTCGGTTTCATTTGATTTGGATGAAATAAATCATAGAATATTAGCAACTGCATCTAAATGGTAGATAAGATCAAGATTAATGTCACTGGTCCCACTAAGAAAACCACTCCTAATTGAAGATTCCTTCAATGACCAGCTAGAGAGGATCATTATTAGTGCAAATTTCAGAGAATAAAAATAATCCAAACTGTACATAAAATTAAAATATATTGTTGCCAATTCTTCAAGTCAAGGATTTTGTCCCCATTTTTTATATTGAATTAATATGTTGGAGAATATCAGTAGTGCATTTACCAATTGAATATTCAATTAGTATGGTATGGATCTTGAGTTGTTGGAATTGAAAACTATGGATCAGTTGCACATGATTCCTACTAATTTAATCAACTATATTACTTAGGATTCTGTTAATTGGAAACGAATACCATGATCATGTCTATTTCTTAAAAGTATTTTAGCAATTGAAAATCAGAACACTCTCTCTATCGGTTAAGGGTAAGATTGCATCTACAGGACTTCTCCAAATCTTAAGTTTCAACGAAATTTTTACTAAATGGTTGTTATTGTTATTATTCTTGATTTAAGCAGGTGAAAAAAAATATATATATTTAAAGAATCCTCAAATGGGTTTTTGAATCAAATTTATACAATTAAAAACATTAATCAAATTGAAACATTGTGGTTATTCAATTTATCTTTGCCTTAAACAATTAGAACAATGAGAATTTGAGTGGATCTCCAAATTTTGGACACGACGTGAGATGTCATCTTCAAGTGTATGATTAATTTCAATGATATAATAGCAGTGGAAAAAGGTGTTAACTATCATAGGACAGTATGGGGTTTTGATTTTGAGTACTTGGCAATACTACTTTTGACCGGTCATCTTCTATGTTTTCACTTTTGTTGTTATTGATGAGTTTGGAGCTCGCATGGCTTCCAAAACCTTATGATGAATGATTGTTTTCCTATACTGTAGGGTAATTCATAGTGTCTGTGGCATAGTCTACAAGGTGTGTGTTTCGAAGATGATGACGAGAGTGATAAATCAAAGGGAAAGACTTTGATTGATGCCTCCGAACTTAACTGAACCTTGTTAAAAGCTTAGACTTGGGCTTAAGTTCTTTTCTGTATTGGGAAGAGGCCCAAGTCTTATGCTAATCCTAAATCAAACCCAAACTAAACCTTCAACTTATTAGGCCTATTGAGAATATTTCCATGGCACCTAAAAGTGTAGTGGTGGTAAAAAAGTGTTAATGAAAATTAACCGAGTCTTAAATTGCAATGATTAAAAAAATTAAACTGATTTAATTACAAAAATTTTGAATTGATTAATTTTATGGTTTAGTTTTTAATTTTTTAGTTTGATTTGCTTTAATAATTCTTGTTATTAATAACCAATCATTTTATTAATTAATCGGTCAGTTTTTATAAATTGATCAGTTTTATAAATTAAAATTAATTAGTTAATTTTCATTAACAATCTCCTTTTTTAATTAAACTTCAAAATTTTCAATTAATAAAGACATTCTCTTTCAATCATATTTTAAATTCTTTAATTTTATTCATTTTTTAACTAGTTTTATGACAGTCTAATACCGATTGAATCCTTTAAATCTTAAACATCTTATCTTACCGGTGTTAATTCTGGTTAAGTTTTTAAAACAATTTTAAATTGATCAAAATTTAACTTGAATTCAGATAATTAAAAAATTAGGTCGGATACCGAATAATACTTTTTAAAGTGAAGATAAAATTTAAAAATATTTGATTATATATTTAAAATAAATTATTGAATTAATTGATAATTTAAATTAAGCATAAATTAAGCACTCTTAATATATAGAAATGATGTTAGATTTTAATTAGTACATACGAGATTTGTATCTTATTTACAAATTAAATTTGAATGGCTAAATGGTTAGGGAACACATACAAAGTATGAAACTTACGTGTGAACTATAGATGTGGCCATTCATTTTTTATGACTCCACGAAGAAGAAGACATTCTTTATTCATGGATAGAGTAGAATTATGTGAATGAATTTCATCTCCTATATTAAGAATAAATAATGAATTAATTACCTAATATTTTATTTAAAATATTTTTTCTTTGGTATAAATAGCATTACATTTTATTCAATAACTAGTTATTTTCATTTATAGGGCCATATCAACTAATGTTTTAAAAACTAGACCAGAAGTTAAATAGGTCAGACAAGAGGTTTAAAGTTTAAAAGATTCAATCGAAATTATATCATTATAAAAATAGCTAAAGATTAAATAAAATTAAAGAATTTAAAATATAATTAAAAGCGATTGTCCTTGCCTATTAAAAAATTGAAAATTTAATTAAAAAAGATTGTTAAATGAAAATTATTTGATTTGTTTTAATTTATAAGAACTTATTAATTTACAAAAATTATCCGATTAATTAATAAATTGATTAGTTTTTAACAATAAGAGTTATTAAAATAAATTGAATCGAAAAGCTAAACAGTTCAAAGTTTTTACGATTGAACCAATCGAACCGGTTGAGTTTTTTTAATCATTATTAATTAAGAGTAATATCGAAAGTTTATTTTAATTAAAGAGTACGATATCTATCTCATTGAATAAATTATTAGGCTTGACAGTTAGGCTAAAATTTGAGTTTTTCTTAAGAAAATTTTTTGGATTTTGTCAAAAAATTTAAGAAAATAATTGTATTGAGTAAATTAAAAAAATAATCGAGCTAGATCTAAACTCAAGCAAAAATTTTCTAGCCGGCTGGAGTTTAAGTGAGTCCGGCCATTGTTGTTTCTGTAAACTATACAATTATTTATTTAGGGTTGGATTTTCATGTCATTAAACAAAACATATAAAATTATTTCATCTTAACATGTCATTGGTTCATTAATTTTGTGCATTAAAAAGGTAAGTATAAAAAAATGCCAAATTGGGAAAAATCAAAACTTCCAAAAAAAAAAAAAGAAAAAAGAAAGCTGGTCAAACCCACAAGCAACGGTCTCATGTAATAAGCAACCTCTATTTGGGCGCGAAAGGTGGATTCAATATCTCACAATACAGTTACTAAACTTCAGGAACAGAGAGAGAAAGAGAGAGAGAGGTAACACATTCATCCATTCTTAATCGTAGGAACATACATACCCACATTAGAGAGAGTGTGAAAGATTGAAACTTTATGCAACACAGACCAAGAAAGTGATCAAACAAAGATGTCACAAGCACAACCAGATGAAAAGATTAAGGAAGAAGCAAACTTTACAGAGAAGAAGATGAAAGAAACAAGTAAACCCAGTTACAGTTGTAGCAGTAGTAGTAGCAGTACTAGTAGTGGTAGTGGTATTAGTAGCGGTAATATGAGTGTGTCCTTCAAATTCAATGCTCAAGCCCCTGAGTTTGTGCCCAGATCAAATGCAACGTCTCAGATCCCTGTGTCTGGCTATTTCATTCCTTATTTTCATTATCTTGGTGCGGCTAATGGGTCTGATTGGTTCTTTGTTGGTGATCAAGATCCTTCATCGTTTTTGATCTCTAATCAAAATCTCGCTGTGCCTAATCAGTCCAACAAGAACAATGTTCTCACCGAAGATCTTCGTCAAAAGATCATCAAACAGGTTTCTTCTTTTCTTTTTTTGTTATTGATTGTTTTTTTTGGTGATCTGGGTTTTGTTTCTTGTTCTTTGCTTATGTATTCAATCCAATGTTCCTTTCATTTTTTTTTTTTTTTGGTTGGGTTGGTTATATCTATCATCAGTTGAATGACAATTCATAGAACAGTTAAATTTCTGTGGCTATGAATGTTCTTGGCCAAGTTTTGATAGCATTCGTCAGAGACTGTTGTGTTAATCAATTTGAGGTTTGCAATTAAGCGTCTTATCCTCATGATTCAATATTATTGACCATAAACTTCTTTTGGATCATCTCGTCTCCCTCAAAATATGAGAATAGACAAGGACAGTTGCCAGAAATTCTGTTTGTAGATATCAAGTTCTGTTTTTTATGCAACCCTACTTGCAGTATTTGCCAATTTAGGTTGATTATTGATCCCAGCAAAATGAGTTCTGAGTTGATTTTTGGTTCCTGAGTTTCTGCAACTACTCTGAAAGGGATTAAAAATATTGCTGACTATTTATGTGACTCATGAAGTACATATTACCTAACCAAATGATGCTATCAAATCTGATTCCTGCATTCATATAAGAAAATCTTGAATGTGATTATGTGAAGGCATTTGTTCATGATCGTCATTGAATTCGAGCGAATGCATTTGGCTGTAAAAATCGAGATTACCAGTTATAATCTGGAACTTCTTCTAATTCTAAGCATAGATTTTGTGTGAAACAGGTGGAGTATCAGTTTAGTGACATGAGTCTACTTGCAAATGAATCTATGTCAAAACACATTAGTAAAGATCCTGAAGGTTATGGTAAGAATCATTAGCAGGAGTTTTGTGCATAGCACTGATTGAAACACTAATCATTCATACATTTTTGGCCTCTACCACAGTTCCTATATCTGTTATTGCCTCCACAAAGAAAATGAAGTCCCTGACTAATAACAATCAGTTGCTTACTCAGGCACTCCAATCTTCTTCCAAGCTTGTAAGTTCTTTAGCTACAATAATCTCATGACTTTCGTGCATCAAAAGCCAGAGTTGTTAACTTTTGGGCATTCTCATTTCAACTTTGATTTGTTGTTTCTCTTGTTTCAGGTTTTAAGTGAAGATGGCAAGAAGGTAAAACGCAAGATTCCTTTCACAGAAAAAGACAGAGAAGACTTGCAGTCTCGTACAGTTGTTGTGGAGAACTTGCCTGAAGATCACTCTCACCAAAACCTCGAGAAAATATTCAGTGTAGTTGGAAGGTTAAGTTTCTTTCCCAGGGAGTTTCTTTGTTAATGTGTTGCTGTTGCTGCTTACTCATATATTCCTGTCCTGAGCAGTGTGAAAACCATCAGAATATGCCATCCGCAAGAATCCAATTCGTCCCGCTCCAAAAGCGATTTCTTAATGGGCAACAAGGTATTCATAATAAGATAAGACACACTCTGTATGCTATAACTTGCAGATTTCTCATGATTCTTTATTTTCAAGTTACATGCACTTGTGGAGTTTGAGGTTCCAGAAATAGCTGAAAGAGCGGTATGTTCCAATTCTATGGCTTCCATAACTGCTACGTGTGCTTTTTTTTCTCTATGTATCAAAGTTTTCTGATTTAACCAGGTTGAGACGTTGAATGATGAAAGGAATTGGAGAAAAGGGCTCCGTGTAAGAGTGCTACTTAGATGCTCGGTATGTCTAATACTGAAACTCATTTCATTGTCCTGCCTAATGAAAAGTTGATAAGTTTGTATACTTCAAAAATGGCAGCCAAAATCTGTTCTCAAGAACAGAAAGTCAGAGTTCGATGGCATTTTTGATGATGAATACCCAGTTGGTCAAGAACAACTTGAAGATACCTATCACATAAGCAATGCAGATTGTGTCACTGAAAGTAACGTAAGAATCACATATGTACACATGAGGCAGTAGAGATATATCCAGAAAAGAAGTATGAGTACTTGTATTTTCATTTTTAACAGGCTGAAGAAAACTCAGGATCATCAAAGAAGGGATGGGGAAGAGGCCGAGGAAAGAGCAGAGGAAGGGGTCAAAGCCATGGTGGAAGAGGCCTACTCTTGCCTTCTCTGCAACAATATGAAGCATCTCCTAAGCAAAGTTCAAGGGGTCCAAGAATGCCTGATGGAACCAGAGGTTTCACTATGGGACGAGGCAAGCCATTAGGAACATCAGCACTGGCTAGGGCATTGATGGAGTAATCTGCAATCAACTCTTAGTTGCTATAAAAAGCTTGCTTAGTTACTTTCTTCTTCTACCTATGGTTAGTTCCAAGAAACAAAAGTTGCTTGTATTTGGCCCATATACAAACATTATTGCTTACTACAGCTTTCCGTTTGAAACTTGGAATGACATTTACATTCCTATAAAGCTGTCTTGTTTCTGGTTTTGAAAAAATCTATGTTAATCTTCATGCTATTGTGTAAATTTTCTCTACATAAATCTTCATATTAACTAGATAAGATAATGTAGAGATAAGATACTAAAATTAATAATAGTTTGTAAATATTAAAACTCAGTGTACTAATTATAAAAAGGGACAACAAATTCAAAGTGTCTAATTTAGAAATAAACTTTAGAAAGTTTATTTCAATTTAGTGACTAATTTTTTAAAATTTGTACAAATTAGATCAAATTGTTTTTTAAAAACTAATTTGCCTAATAGATAGACATTTACATGATGTTTGATAGACGTTCCACATTAGAGAAAAAAAAAGAAACTTTTTCATATGATTTATATAAGTTTCAAAATGTCATTATTGAATTAAAAACATTTCCTCGTGATATTTGATAGACACTTCATAAAAGCAAAAACAACTTTTTGACTTAATTTATACAAATTTTAAAAGTTTAATTATCGAATTGTAAAGTTAAAAAATCTAAATTTTAATTTAGTACCAAATTTTTTATAGTTTTTAGTGATTAACTTTTTAAAATTTATACAAATCAGATCAAATTATTGTTTTTACCAATTTTTCTAATAAATGGACATCCACTTGATATTTAATAGACACTCTACATTAGCAATAGTAATTTTTGACCTGACTTATATAAATTTTAAAAATTAATTATTAAATTAAAAATTTAGCAATGAAAAATTCATAAAAATTTAACTACTATTTAATTTGTTATCCCTTATTTAAAAAAAGTAAAAGATTTTGATAAATGGCTATGCTAGGAGAGTGACAATGTTTTGAAATTCAACTTTCTTTTTAATGGGCATAACTAGGGCTAAGGGGCATGGATTGATGTTTCAAGCCTGAATTTACATGACCACGACCAATGGATTTGCTGAAGCTATTAAATTATAAGAGAATACTAAATAATACACTAATATTTATTACAAAATTTTGTCCCTTTTTAAATATAATTTATAAGAATATACAAAAGGAAATTATAATTTATAAGGATATAAAAAAGTAATTACCAACGGTGTGAAGTGGGAACCAACAAGCATAATCTGAATGAATTTGACCTAATAACGATGAAGTAAGAGTATCTTTTATTAATATAAGTACATAAACAAATCAATCATTACAAAAGCCCACTGATGTCACCGATTCTTCGAATGAAAATTTGGAACATTTTAACTTTTTAGTTCTATTTTTTACTTTTTAGTTTGATTTATTTTAATAATTTTTATTGTTAAATACGGATCAATATATTAATTAATCATTCAATTTTTAAATTAATACATTTTTATAAATTAAAAGAAATCAATTAATATTTATTTAATAATTTTTTACTTAAATTTTAAATTCTTTAGTAGATAAGGACAATCTCTTTTATTCATATTTTAAATTTTATTTAATATTTAATATATTTTATGACCGTCCAATATTGATAAAACCTTTTAAATAGAACCTTTTAAACGTTAAATTTTTATTTTACTAGTTTAAATTTTCGTTCAGCTTTTAAAATCATAAAAAAGGGATTAGATAATGAGTTGTATTGAACAAAGTAGGAAACTTTCAACTGGCCTATTAGCTAAGTTGGTTAGAGCGTCGTGCTAATAACGCGAAGGTCGCAGGCTCGAGACCTGCATGGGCCATGAAAAATCCCTTTTTTGTTCTTTTCATGTCTGCTGCTGAAAATGTAAATAAACTTATAACCTGAGTCAAATCATTAGTTATCTGACACAAAGTACAACACTATGACTCTCATCGACTTTTGCTCACGAATTAACGAGTAGACAATCCTGTGAAGGTTTCTTCTGATAAGGTATAGAAAGTTGAAGGCCTTCAGTTTTTGCCTACAATGGCTGATAAGGTGTAGACCCACCTCTGATTCGAGTACTAGTTAGATCTTATCTGATTCAAGTTTCTTCACAATCTGTTTGTCCTTCATGAGCAGTGTGTTAAAAATCAGAATGGTTACTAGTGAAATCGCATCTGTTTGTCCTTCATGAACAGTGTGTTAAAGGTCAGAATGGTTGCCAGTGAGATCTTATCTGTTTGTCCTTCATAGTAGTTGATGTGTCACAGGTTCACACACCTTATGATTTGTTCAGTGCATTATTACCTTCAACAGAAGGTTCTTTGACTTCAAGAACCCTGGCAAGCCTGATCCCACACTTCGATATTTGGAGGCTTGTGGCAAGGATGCAGCCAACACCATTCTGGTTTCTCTGGATTCTACTACTTATCAATTTGGTAATTTATACTATGGTATTGTAATCTGATCAACCTTTACTTGAAGAACCAAAGACTGTAATCTATGGTGAACACATACAGTGTCAATTCATATCTGTTTAACAGCAACTTTTCAGCTTCAATGGTATGACTCACGAATGTTGGGATACGTACAGGGAAAGTGATGAAACAATAGAAAGAAACTTGAGAAACTGAACTAAGTTGCTGGACTTCATGTTAGTCTACATCTGTGGAAGTTTAAGTAGTTTGTTTATGCTTCCAAGTTGAGCTATACTGTTAATGACAATCTGATTATGGTTTGTCCAGTGGATGCTTAATCTTTTGAGAACTGGAGTTTCTGACAAATTAATACTTCTATTAAAATTTGACATCAGTTTCAAATATTCTACCAAAGAATATTAGCTTAAGCAACTAGTATTTGACTTTAGAATCTTAAATCCAAGGTGCAATTAGACAGATAAAGAATATAGTATTTCAGTTTCTAGATAATTTAGAAACAACTTCTCTACTATTTAGGGATAAAACTGCATAATACTAGAACCTCCAAGCCCAGTGCCTCAATAGGATATGTATAGGTGTTGTTGTTCTAGATAAGGTCACCAGTGTCAATGTCATTGGCAAGTTGGAAAGTAATACACATCGTTAAGCTCTAGCTGAATTAGAACTTTTTTCTTATCTCGACGACTCAAAATCCTTTTAAGTAACCAATAAAATAGTTTCATCCCCTCAAAAAAGGAAAAAAGTTTCGAACTTTCTTAATTATCAAGTAAACTTTTTGGTTTGCACTGCACTATGACTAGCCACCCTGGAATGCAGCAAAACTTCAAGAAGTATTGCTTGTATGTTAAAAAGGAGAGCAGAGAAAGAAAAAGGTTGCAGCTTTTTACGTTTAATAAAAGCATCATTATCTCATGGAGTAAACCCTTTTAAGAGATGAATCATTATTTGCTAATCTGCTAGGGTAGCTTGGACTTCTGCCTTGTGCAATTGTAATTTCTCACGACTGATACTGATAAGGACAAAATTAACTAAAAGAAGAAGAGTTTATGGCTTATTCCACACTCCATTCTTACTGAAATGATGTTTCTGGTATGTATAAATGCCTTTTACAAGACAAAAGAAAAACAAATAGCAACACTTTCTAGCAGAATTATTGTCTAAAACGTAAAGAAAACTTTTCTGAGCAATCTGCAGTTGCTGGTGTATTGAGATTGGAAGCAGGTTACTTTACTATAAGTTGGTGATTCTCAGAGCAGTATTTACACAATTCCCATATAGTAATGGCAATTGAAATCATATGGAAGTGGCTGAAAGTGAAAGGATATCTACAAAGTACTAAATGACAATTATGTGAAACAGTGTGCATATGCTTTCTCATCCCAATAAGGTAAAATAATAACTAATGACTCCAAAGAACTACCAAGTAAGTTGGCGTGACATGCAATATAATAGACAAGTTTGAAATCTTTTGCTCCAACTAGCTCTAATCTTTGGATACAGAGTGTGGAGTTACAGGGGTTTCAATACACAGGACCTTGAAGATTTCCTAATCAAAACAATGTCAACACAGTTTCTGATCACTACTTGCAGTCCCAGAAAAGCTGATGAATGGTTTATCCTTGAGTTTTACAAAATAAAACATTCTTCACTTACTCTCTATGCTTTACCATCTTTTTTTTTTTCCCGTACGCTTTTCAATTTCACCACTTATAAAGGCTTCTTCACCTTCTTCCAGAAAAATTTTAATGTGAAGGTAAAAGCATTTTTAGAAAAGGAAAAGTAGCAAATACAAGTAATACTAATACTCTCCATTGTTTCTAAAAGCTCATCAACACGCCCACCACTTTCTCTTCCACTTTTCTTCAAACCTCCAAAACCAACATAAGTATTCAGTCTCTTAGCTCATAAATCCTGGAAAAGTTATCAACTTCTTCACTGAAACCACAACTCCCAACGAAACCCAGTTCCAAGTTCCTATCTTTAACAATCTTTTTTCTCAAATACACCCAAAAACAAAAATTCCCAACTCCTAAAATCCCCCCAAAAAACCCTCCATACTTGCCACCACTTACACACTATTTCTCAATGTCAACACCACTAGACCAACAACAACAGATGCAACCACCACCAACGGCGGTGGTTCAGCAAGCCTACACCACGCACGGCGGTCATGGGTCCGTTGGAGCCTTCATAGCAGTTCTCGCAGTGATTATTATCCTTGGAGTAATAGCCGGCATGATTGGTAGGCTCTGTTCGGGTCGTAGGATTTTGGGTTTTGGCGAGTATGATATGGAAGGTTGGGTAGAGAGAAAATGCTCCTCTTGCATTGACGGTCAAGTCTACCCACCACCGCCACGGCCGGCGGATGCTCCGGCGGAGGTGCAGGAGGCTCGGGAGGAGATTAAAGATGAAGAACAAGAGAAAAGCCAACGTAAAACTGAAGCCAGCACAAGCCAGCCTTAATACTTTTGGTACATTTGTTTTTTGAGGTAATTGTCCTTAAAGAAAAACTTGTGTTCTATTTTTTTTTTCCTGTTCATTTGATTATGTACATTGCCTCTTCTATTGTTTGTATGATGAGTTAAAGAGAAACTATTTTAGTTTTGGCAATGAATTTAATTTGAATTGATTGAGTTTCGAGTTGGATTCGATTTTAATTTTAATTTTGAGTTTTAGAACGAATTTAAAAATGAGTTATATAGTTTAATTTAGTTTGGAATTCAAAATTTTTAATTAAAAATAAGGTCATTTTTTAATAAAATAATATCATTTTAAAATTTTAAATTAAGAATGACTCAAGCGTAAATTTTTAGGCCAGTCCGATCCAATACCAAACCTATTTAACATCATTATATAATGTCCATGAATTAGCATTAAACATTTTGAGATAAAAAAGATTCAAGCGCTTATCAAATCATTTCTATTATTATTATTATGTGAATGAGAAACTAAAAGCCTAAAACCTATAAAAACTCAGCTTTTTCTTAAATGTTTTAGCACTAAAAGAGATTGAAAAAAAAAAGGTTTCAAGTGCCAAGTTGGCATTTTGTTATTAGGAGTCTATGTTAAGTTGATTAGAGGGATAGTGATATATGATGATAAGAGCAAGATGTGGCTTGTTCATTTGAGTAATGCTATTGCCTTCTTCATTCAGCTATAGTTGCATTGGATTCTTTTGTTGTAATTTGTCTTTATTGTTGCAGATTGCATTTAAAAAGAAACATTCCTTTGTTGGGTACAGGAGAGTGTGATTTAGGACCCCAATGCCACTTTGGGAGACTTGGGTTTTAGCCTAATCTATATACTATATTATCATTGTCTAAATGATAAATTTATATATATAGTCCAAAATTCACCTTACTACACATCACACATATCTTTTCCTTTTTGTCTTTGATTTATTGAAAAGAAGAAAGAAAAAAGAGTATTTTAATCTACCATTGGCTATGGTGAGAGATAAGTGAAGGTATTTTTTCTAAGGATGTCACAATTATTGCTTATTAGGAATATCTTACTAATTGATGATCATTTCCTTTTTGTTTTTCATGTTATATAATATATTAGTAATTAAAGATGACAAACAATCATATCAAAGTTGAATCATTTTTTTTTTAGAGTTTAATTGAGTTTGAAGTATTTGATTCGAGTTTGAATTGAATCTAGATTCGAACAACATAAAATTCAGTTGGCCTAACCATTCGATTTGATTTTGAGTTCAATCAAATTTTAATAGATTCTAAAATAACTATTTATGAATATACAAAATGACGTTATTTTGTTAAATATATAAAAATGTCATTTTGTATGTAAAAAAATTAGATTTTAAATCAAATTTTAAGTAAAAAAATTTACAATTATTTTGTATATATAAAAAGGGTTAATTACAAAAACTACCAAAATTTGCAATTATAGTTCAGACTTTAAAAAGTGATAATAAAATGCTCAAACTTTCAATTTTTTTTAATTTTAGCCTGACGTTAGTATTTCAGTTTTTTCTTTTATTTTCAGTTTATTCTCTCAATGCCCTCACCCTTTGATTTTCAGATTATGTAGCTCTGACGTCCTCACATTAAGGGCATCGAGAAAACGAACTAAAAACAAAGAGTTTGCTAGTGTAGTATGCTGAAATGTGCGAGTAGTTTAAGACGACGGAAGAATAAATAGAAAACAAAGGACTGAGGGCGTTTAGAGAACAAATAAATAACAAAGGGTTGACGCTACGTAAAATGATTTAGAGATTTCATTTTTAACAACGACACCATTTCATTAATCTTTATTTGTTGTGTTAATTTTAGCTAACATATATTAATAATCAGAGTTTCTGTAACACGTGACAAACCATGTCAGTAAACTTAATATAGACACTAAAGTCGGGCTAGAATTGATAAAATTGAAAATTTGAACATTTTATTGTCGCTTTTTGAAATTCGCGCTAGAATTTAAAAAATTAAAAATTTGAATATTTAATTATTATTTTTTTAAGTTAAGGATATAATTAGTTTAAAATTTTTTTATAATTGAACCTATAAAAAAAGTTTAGTTTCATGCTACGCTTGGGTCAGAATCAAGCCTTTTTTATTTTCTTGCATTGCTTTCCCTGCCTTACAAAATGGCAAAACCATTTCATTAGCAGCTGTTACTAGATATGGGGTTAGGGCAGCTTTTTGTCTGAATCCTGTACAGAATAATTGTTTAATCTTGTGAGTCAAATCTTGTAAGAACAAAAGTACTTATTAACAAGAGTTTGTGCAGACCTTTGCACAGATTCACAGAAGCGTTTAAGAATGTTTTGTGTGTGTTTTGGGTTACTTCCCAATCCCGGATATGATTCACCAACCATGTTAGTTAGCCTTAGTCCAGCCACTTACATGGGCCAAGGAACTCCAATAACTAGGCCATTAAAATTTTATTTTCTTAAATGCCTATTTTCTTTTGCTTAAAAATTCTAAGAAATTTATACATACTTACAAAAATAAAGATAATAGAAACTTTAAAAAATCTCTTAATTTTTTTAAAATAAAAATATCTTCTCTTATACTTTGGTTAAATAATAATAATAAAACATAGTAGAAATATTATTAATCAAATGCCATTCACATGATAATCCAACTTATTTATTAAATTTAAGTTAAACTAATTAAACTCGAGAAGTCCTTCTCATTCTCTTAGGTCTTTTAGGCATTTTCCTTTAATATGTAATACTTTCTTTCTAATTATTTAATTAGCCTAAATATTTATTTGTAATGGCTTGTTTATTTTTTTTATACTTGTCTTGTTTATAGTTTGTGTATTTGTTTACTTATTTTATCTTTTATTTTTTTTACTCTTTACATTGTTATATGTTATATGTTTATTGTATTATTTATTATATTAATTATTTATATATTTTTATTTATACGTACTAATTTTTATTTTATTATTATTATTATTATTTATCTTTTATGTCTATTATTTTATTTTATTTTATTTTAAATATGTATTTGCATACATGTGGGTCTATTAAAAACAGTCTCTTTATCAGTTAAGAGTAATATTGCATATTACAAGACCTCTCTAAATTTAGCATATTAGCAAGACCTTTATTGAGTTGTTGTTATAGTTTGAGTTGACTTTTATTAATTTATTTCAATTTTAATAAGTGAGTTAAATCGTCATTTAAGTAATATATAATTGATTTACGTGTGATATTTATGTAGTGTATTTTTTAACTGGAGTTTAAGGGAAAAAATTATTCTAAAAAATTATAAAGATTAAGATTTTTTTTATAAATTTCTTTAATTATATAATAATTCCATATCTTAAAAACAACACTAGATATTTTGGTGGGAATCCCAAGATAAACAATATGTATGTACACTCATGTATCCATAGTAATCCTCTCTAATTGGCTGCAATATGTTTCATTGGTTAGGTGGACAACTCTAGGCAGGACTTTGACAATGGAAACCCTATTTTGGTGGACAACTCTAGGCATCACTTTGACAATGGAGACCCTATTTTGGTGGACTTATACACGAAAGCAAAAGGAGATAGTGGTGTTACTATAAGTGAACAAGAGGTATCCTATCATGGGGTTATCTGGAATAACAATCTAAGACCCAATATAACTTTCTTACTTTGG
>JAOQMM010000172.1:23485603-23498103 GCA_027563515.1 Erythroxylum platyclados | reverse complement strand
TACATTTACAGCAACAGCCTTCAAAGCGATGCTTGTCGAGACTAAAATAGGTGATGTAAGCCCTGCACGTAGTGAATCAACAAGAGATCCTGCAATTCCGATCTTTGCGAATCTTCTTGCATAACCATATACCTGAATTTGCATATATCGATCAGCTACTGGAAGAAAATTAGCTTTTCCATTAGATTGGTCATTGAAAGGACTGCTTAGCAAAATTTTTGCAGTTTCTATATCTGATTTCACTTTACAGGCATGTATAATTGATCAATAATCTCGAAAATTTTAAGCACACTAACCACAAGACTAATATGTTTTCAGAACAAGTACTTACTTGGGAAGCCACTACACGAGTATCATCAGGCGTTAACAGAATGCGTATGGCATCATATAAACTTTGGATGCTTCCCTTACTTTCTCTATCTAGTAATTCCAAAATAAGCTCATCAATTTTCAATTCCATGAAGGACTCTTTTAGAATCTCATTCCCAGTTGCAGCTGCAGCAACAACCGCAAAACCACTATTTAAGATGTCTAAAGTTTTGCTCCCATCCTTTAAGATACTAATCAGGATTTTTGGTCCATCACAGGATCTAAATATCTCTGTACTTTGAACATCTGCATGTTACCCAGATAAATCAGTCATAAAAGCTGCAATGAGGCATGAAATAATCACAATCAACAGTTTTAGGTTCACGAATTAAATATTTAGAAGAAAATAAAGCCCACAAACAACACCCTATGCATATAAATCCAGTAACAATGGCTGTCGAATTATACAGAAGAAAGATGTAAGTCTGAAGCCTTAACAGTTTCTCAGGAGTGCTGAACCAAATATCCCATTATATCTTTCATACCTGAATCTAATTTGACTAACAATATCAAGGCAAATAGCATCAAATAATCTAATCATGTGGAATGGGAAACCATTTGTATTGTTGAGACTTTGGTTTCTGAAAGCAGAATGTCCAATCTCAGATGAGAACTGGCATCGATTTCCTTTGCATTATTCTCTAATATCAAGTGCTCCAACTGATAAAGATAAGCACAAAAAAGCTACACCCTTCCTGGTCCGTGGATCCTAATTCTGTTTTTGTGCACCCTTCCTGGTCCGTGGATCCTAATTCTGTAAACTAACTTCAAAGGCAACAAATTAGCAAGTACAATCCGCATGCATACCGTGAAGAAACAACGTCAATGTTTTCAACGCCAAAACAAGGGCTTGCTCGGGCCCAATACGGATCTTAGAACAAATAGAGCAAACAGGTTGTATCCCATTATTCTTTACTGCAATTGCAGCATTTGCGGACCCTTCATCGTTACACAACCCTATCAGCTTATTGAGCAACCCTGCAATCTCATCTAAATCATCCTCTCCAATTATATCCTTGGCTTTAGCTTCAAGTTCCTTCAATCTATCCAAACATTGTATCACTGGATTATCTCTCACGCTACCCTCTCCTGGAATGCACGTCACAATCCCTACAACAATAAAGAGCAAGAAAAAAAAATGACAGTACAAAAGATAGACCCAGTAAGTAACTATGATGCAAAATTAATCTTCACTCGATTATCGGAACTAATACATAGAAAGAGGAAATGGGTTGCTGCTTGACAGCAAAACAAATGAAAGAAAATAAGAAATCGGCAAGTACACGCCCGGCAACAGCAAAAGGACCGTAGGTTAGAAGTCAGAACAAAGAAAAGAGAAAATGAGATTGTTGGGTTTACCGGAGAGATCAACGCCTTGCAAAGAGAGTGTGTCAATGGCGTCTTGGAGAGCCTCTGTTGGGTCCATACCGAGTTCTCCTACGTTCTCTTTCACCAGCTCGTCGAACGCTTCCTGCGAGATCGTACGGACACTTTTGCTTGGTGGGCCCATCTCCACTTTGGGTTACTGCGGTTCGGACAAGATATGAGGTAGTGTCTGTGACTGTGTATGTGCCTGTGCGCGATCTAAGTGGAGTAGAGTGAAGCTTGAAGCGGGAAGGACGCAGCAGTTTTGGGTTGGAGAAGCAAGCAAGTGGATGATCCCATTACTTTTTTAATTGTTTAATTAAAACAAGTTTTGCTATTTTATAATTCACAATTTTACAGGGACTAAACTTGAAAATTACATTAAATTCACTTAATTTTGACTTATATTAATGTATTTTAATTTTTTAATAATTTTAATGTTATAATATCTATACCTGTTAATATCAAATTTAATTAAAAAATCTAATTATTAATTTACAAATAATATTATCATATAATAAAAATAATATCGTTTTAAATTTGTAATTAAGAATTTAATGGAAGTTGATAATTAAAAATACGGGTGTTATAAATAAAATTGTAAAAGAATTATTAATATCTTTTAGAAAATTATAAATATATTTTTATTAAAAATTTTGAAAAATTACGAATATATTAATGATTCTAATAAATTTTAACTTTACTCTGTATATCACTAATTAACTTTATTAAGAGAAAGGTTATATTAAAATGAAAGTCACTAATATCTCATTAAACTTAGTGAAAATACATTTGTGATGTTAAGGATTTTGTTGATTCAATGATGGCAAAAATGAAAAATTGTTTGGTACCCTACTTTGCTTCTTTTTCTTAAGGATGGCAACTGACCGGCCCATGGCCCGGCCCCACCTGACAGGTCATAGGTGGGCCAAGTTGACCCAATATGAATTTATTATTTTTTAAAAAATAAAATCGACATTATTTTTGATAAAAAGACGTCGTTTTATACCTTGTCGGGTTGACTGTCATCCCTACTTTTTCTCTTAATTTACTTTAGTTGGTTCATCTTAATTAGTTTGGAAATAACCTCTTTTTCATATAAGACTACTTAATTTTAGATTACCCCAAATCTTATCTTCAGTGAAATTTTTATTGAAATGTTATTGTTGGTTCATCTTAATTATAAACAGTAAATTGGTAATAAATCACGTCGAATTTTAATCAAAATTTCTAATTAAAAATTAAATGAAATTATATTGATAAATTAATTTTTAAATCATTAAAAATAATATATTGGTTCTAAAGTTATTCAAAAAGCCAACATTAATTTACTTGAAACGGTGCATAAAAGTAGTACCAAGCTCATAACAAACGTAAGAAGTTCAAACATGTTCATGTTTTAATTCACAAAATAGGATAGAGATTGGAGCAAATAATTCACTTTTCACATATAATTTATTGTTTCTAAACACTTGTTAACCATGATAAGGTTGGTTAAGCTTTGGATAATCTAGTAACTTTCTTTAACCGAAAAAGGTTGACTTTTATTAACAAATACGTTTGAATCACTTATAATACGAATATTTATTTAGATCTTAGATTATTGTTTTAATTTAAAAATAAATAAAATTGAAGAATTTTAAATACAATTAATATTAAAAAATTAAATTTAAATTAAAAAATTAAACTGTTAAATAAAAATCAAATAATTTGTTATAGTTTATGAAAATTAAGAAAATTGATCAATTAATTAATAAATTGATCGATTTTTAATAACAAAAGATATTAAGATAAATCGAACTAAAAATTAGTTATACAAAGAATTGAAGAAAATATACTTTGACTGGTAATGTTAATGAGAATCATATAAAGTTTGAAGTCCTAAAACTTGAAATGCCAAGATTTACTCATGTCGTTGCTAATGTTTTATAAGTTTTGGGCAAAGTAAAAAATAATTTTATTTTGTCTCTTTTTGTTTTTTTACGAGTGTTAAAAGTAAATTTAAGAACAAATGAAATAAAATAGATACAAATCAAAAGTAGATCCAGGTGTCAATTCTAACTCTTGCATACCCGAGGAAAAACATAATCAGCCCATAATGTCAACGAGGATAAAATGAAATTTGAAGTCCTAAAATTTGAAATGCCAACATTTACTAACGGCTAACTCAAAACGCTTTGATAATAAAGTCTTTTAATAAAATATCCTTAAGTTTCGATAATGGCGGATAGTCTGAATCTCCCTTATCCTACATTTATTTTAGTTGATCTAAAGCTACCATTTTTGTGGGATTTTCTGAGATCTTCTTATCTTGTTGGGTTCAGGCCAAAACCGTTGTTTATTAAACTTTACGTAATTGTTCACGCTTGTTCATTTTTCAAGATATGTGGTTACCACTATCACGAACCTGATCAAAAGATACCAACACTGTTTCCTAGATGTACCGACCCTTTACAATTCCTACCTTTTAACTGCAGTTTCTCATTTTCAACCAGCTTTTAGTTTTACAAAAGCTAATCCAAACTCAGAACAAAGAAGGGATTAATATATCTGTTTCTGAAGAGATGGCAACTGAAGAAGGGCCGAGTTACACAGTTGACGAAGCTCTTGAGGCTGTGGGGTTTGGAAAATTCCAAGTTCTTGTGCTTGTTTATGCTGGCATGGGCTGGGTGTCTGATGCTATGGAGATGATGATTCTTTCATTTGTAGGATCAGCAGTCAGGTCTCAATGGAATCTGAACGCCAACCAGGAGAGCTTGATAACTACTGTGGTGTTTGCTGGTTTGTTGGTAGGATCATTTTCATGGGGTCAAGTTTCTGACATATTTGGAAGAAGAAGAGGGTATTTGGTTACAGCACTTGTCACTTCTGTTGCTGGTCTGTTGAGCTCTTTCTCACCCAATTATGCCTGTTTGATTGCTGCTCGCTGTTTTGTTGGTATTGGTCTTGGAGGAGTTCCTGTACTTATATCCTATTTTTTGGAGTTCGTACCTGCACCAAATAGAGGAGCTTGGATGATGGTTTTCTCTGCGTTTTGGAGTATTGGCACAGTGTTCGAGGCTGGACTGGCATGGATTGTTATGCCAAGATTGGGTTGGAGATGGCTTGTTGGTTTATCTTCCGTGCCCTCGTTTCTTCTACTTCTGTTCTATATTGTGACTCCGGAGTCTCCGAGGTACTTGTGCTTGAAAGGTAGGAAAGATGATGCACAGAAAGTTATGCAGAAAATTGCCAGATTGAATGGTAAAGAATTGCCTCCTGGTGTACTTGTCGCTGACCATGAACGTAATCAGATGGAAGTGGAAAATATACCACACAAAGATTCAGATTCACCTCCCCAGATAGCAGATAAGCATGTTCCATTAATCATTCAGGACTCAGCTTTGGGGCCTGTAAAAACTTTCCTATTGCTTCTGTCACAAAAATTGCGAAGATCCACCTTATTGTTATGGTTTTTATTCTTCGTGAATTCTTTCGCTTACTATGGACTTGTTCTGCTGACAACTGAGTTGAACAACAGCAACAACAAATGCCATTCAACAACTCAAACAACTAATAAGTCTAGTAGCTCAGATGGTGTAGATTACAAGAACGTATTCATTACTACTTTCGCGGAGTTCCCTGGACTTGTGATTGCAGCACTAACCCTTGACAGGATTGGTAGAAAGCTGACAATGGTGGGCATGTTTATGGTGGCGGGCGCGTTCGTTCTGCCATTGGTAGTCCATCACTCACCAGCAGTGACCACAGCTCTTCTCTTCGTAGCTCGAATGTGCATCAACGGGACGTTCTCGACCATCTTCGTGTATGCTCCGGAGATATATCCAACTTCAGTCAGAACAACAGGAGTTGGCCTGTCAAGTGCCATGGGAAGAGTTGGTGGAATGGTCTGTCCACTGGTGGCAGTGAGCTTGGTCCAAAGTTGCCATCTAAAAGAAGCTGTTGGTCTTTTCGCTGGTGTGATTTTTGTAGCAGGACTTTGTGTGTTCTTGTTTCCATACGAAACCAAAGGCCGACAATTGGTCGAAAGTGTATCATCGTCATCATCATCTAGTGCAGACCATCAAAATCCATAATCAGTAGCAGATACTATCATAAGTAGTTCATAGTGATGTTGATGTTGTTCTTCCTTTGCAGTTTTCTTTCTAATTTTTTTCAAAGATTAGAAAACTCAAACGTTCAAAATAATAAAACAAATCCGTTATCGATAGTAATAGTATAGCTGATCATCCTATCATTATGGGTATAATGATAGATATTCGGAATATGTGATTAGGTTTTTTATTTCTACTTTTGTATTAGACTTATTTATTTTTCTTAATAAAAGATTAGCTACTTTTCGATTCAGTTTTTAACTTTTTGGTTTGATTTATTTTAATAATTCTTGCTGTTAAAAATTGATCAATGTTATTAATTAATTAGTCAATTTTATAAATTAATAAGTTCACATATATCAATTAATTTTTATTTTACAATATTTTTTAATTAAATTTCAAAATCTCTTTTAATTTTATTTAATCTTTACTCAATTTTTTGAAAATTTGTTGAATCTTTTAAATTTTAAATATTTATTTTACTGATTTAATTTTCGGTCCAATTTTACATTATTAAATTTTTTAATTGCTCAAAGAAGGAGAGATGATTGATTAGCATAATAGAAGTAAGCTTATTTAATAGTAAGACATGTATAAGATGGAATTGGACCATCTGTTATATGGTATTAATTATAGGTTGGAAGATCGATTATTATTATTATTGTAAGTATCCAAGTTGTGAATCATCACGTGGAACACCTCGAAAGAATAAGTCAACCAAGCTGATGTGAAATATCTAGTATTTTCTTGATTTGCGAGCCCCGTGTTTAGAGGAGATTCCAAGTTTGGTTTTCGGATCAAGTCCAGCGGTAACTAAATTTATTAATTTTAAATTAAACTAAACAAAGATTAGCATCCCTAACCAATCGCTTAAATATACAAATCTTATATGTTAACAAATCAAAAAGACCAAAAAAAATAAATTTAATTGTTTACAATATTAAAAATAATATTTATTAAAATTTTAGTTAATTATTTTAATATGATTTATAATTAGATTTAAGTTAAAATTATTATAAACATTATATAATAATTTCTTTAAAATAATTATTTTGTAAAAAATTTAATATAATTACTAATTACGTTAACTTTAACATTATTTTTAAAATAATTTGTATACTAGTTACGTTAACTTTAACATTATTTTTAACTTTGTATACTAATTACGATAACTTTAACATTATTTTTAAAATAATTTGAAATAACGCAAATATTTCTAAAAATAAATGAAAACACTCACGAGGTCACGAGATCTACACCCTCTACTCAATCCTATACAGCATCTATCTTTTAATGCAAAGTGTTTACTTTTCCTTAAAAGGAGGTGCTGGTTTAAGGTATACACAAAAGGCCGTCGGTGTCGTTAAATGCCATGAGATTCATTGTACTTAGGAATATTTTTACAACAAAAAGTTGAGGATATGAAATGACTTTCTACCAATTAATCCATGACACGAATTTGGCTGGAAAATTAAATTATCGGAGTATTTAATATAGATTTAAAGTTATAATAAGATGGAAAACAAAATCGAATTCTAACTAACTAATAATATATTGAATCATATAGGGTAAAAGCTACTAAATATTTTACAAAAATTCTTCTATTTTAAAAATATTATAGAAGCCTATAGCTATGTTTAACAATCAACATATTGTATTAAATGTTAACTGACAGTAGATTATATCAGCTGATTTGACCAGCAAATAACATCAGTTATTTATTTAAAGATATTTGTTAAAATTAGTTGTTTAGTATTAATTGTTTATGTGTAAAATGACTTATGAGGTATGACTTTAAAAAAAGATTTATAAGAAAATAAGTATTATATCTTAGTATTTCTTTGAACATTCTCATAAGATTTTAGATTTTAGATATTTAATTTCACAAAAATTAAGTTTATAACTCTAATAGAAAACAAAAAGGATATAATAATAATAAAAATAAATAATATTATTACTATTACTACTACTTTCAATGAAATTTAGGGTACTAGTGTTTGGTAAAAAGAAAGCAATAATAAAAGATAACAGCTCGAATAATTTGTAATAACTTTTGGACACAATCATCTTTTATTCCCTTAATTTTTCAACCACCGGAGCATAGGAGCATTTTGAAAAGCAGCATATTGGGGTCAATCCATCAACCTAATCAGTTGATTATCAAATATAATTATCAGCTATTTGACATAATCAAATAATCAAATGCCTCTCAATCCGCTAAAAAATAACTGATGAATTATTTACCAAACAAGGCCTATACGTGTTTTACATAAAATCTATAATAAAATCTTATATATTATTTATTAAATATTTTTGAAGTAAAAATTATTAGATAAGTATAATTAATATTTAATATTAACTTGAATTGTAATGGATTATTTTAATTTTTTTTTCTTTTAGAACTCGATTGTTTCCCCTTTGTGTACTACCTTGACACCCATTTTCCGCAAAGCCGAGGCCAAAGTGAAAGTTTTAGAGGATATGGCTGTTGTGCAAACCCACAGAGCCAAAGCCTAATCTCATCAGTCCAAGCTAAAAGTACAATAGCAATTTTTTTTGCACAAATTTGCTCTCTAAAGACTACTGTTTTCTTGACTTAAATATGTAATCTTATGATTATAAAAGAGCAATTTTCAAGTTATTCAAAAACTCACCCTCTATTTAAAAACTAAGAATGTAAGAAAAAAATGTAAGATTGGCAAGGTTCGCCCAATTAGTACAAAATCAACAAATTTGAATAAAGTTGATTTGACTTAGAGTTGAGTTTAATATTTTTTTATTACAAAATTTTGAATTTCAAGCCTAACTCAAATTCGGATCTAAACTTTTTCGAAAATGACATCTTTTTTAATCTTAAAATAAAAAGCTTAGTTCAAGCCTGATTGGATTAGATTCAATTTCGGGTTGCTCAAGTTTGATCAGACTCGTACTGTGAGCCTCAAGCCTGACCATAAAATCTTGGGCTGAACCTAAATACGACCCATTATCGCCTCTAAAACAATGAGTGGTTATTTTGGAATATATAAAATCCATGTTTCAAGAAGATGCAAGTACATTTCCAAATTCTTGTCATAAAGATTATAAGTTGGTTCTAACATGACAAAATTGAGGTAATAAGACAAGCAAATTTGATAGAATTCATAAGATCACAAGAAAGATTGACGCCTCTTAGCCTAGTATATAAAGCAAATATGGTATCATTAAGGTTTGGTAAACATATGGCATAAGCATTATGTTATGATTGATATAAGAGAAAGCATGAGAATTCCTTCACTTAATCAGTTGAACAAGTTGATTACTGAAAAAAAAAACTACAAATAATTTCATAACAATTCTTTAACAAGGAAAGTTATAACAGAAAATAATGATAATTAATATGTTAAATTATTCTATTATATTTATTTGAATATAATGATTTATGTAATTTTAATATGGCTAGTTAAAGAGTGAGGAATTTTGTTTAGTTAATACACAAAATAAGATATTTAAACACTTTTTGAATGGTTGATATTTTAAATAAGACAGTTTAATAGTTAATTAAAATAATATATAATTTTTGTATTAATTGTGGTTTATATATATATAAACGGAGAGATTATTGGTTTTGTTTTGTTAATTTAGAAAAGTTGATTCTAAGATTAATCCTTCCTCCTACATAAGCATGTGAAAATAACAATGTTTTAAAATCTAAACTGGCTGGTTTAACAATAAAAATTTTGAATAAATTATTTTTTTAATTTCGTTTAGTTTAATAATTTTTATTGTTAAAAACTAATTAGTTTATTAATTAATCAGCTATTTTTGTAAAATAAATAGTTTTTATAAGCTAAAATAAACCAATTAATTTTCATTTAACAGTCTTTGTTAATTAAACTTTAATTTTTTAATAAGTAAGGAAATTTTTTTAATCAATTTTCAAATTCTTCAATTTTTTTAATCTTTAACTGATTTTATGATTTTCTAATATCTGTTGAACTTTTTAAATCTTAAATTTTTTATCTTACCAGTTTAATTTTCGATCCGATATTGAAAATGTTGGAAAATAGAATGAATCCACCCAAGGATGGCAATAGGGCCCTAGCTTGCCCTGGCCCCACTTAAAGTTAATAGGCAGGCTGGTATTGACCTGGCCTTGGGCCCTTTTTCTTGAAAATTTCTGATTTAAGGCTCAAGCTCGAGCTCGAGTTGTCTAAACTCAACCCGACTTGAGCCCTACAAATAATAACAAAATGACATTATTTGACATTTTTATTTTAAAAAAAATTTGGGTCGAGACTTAGTGAGGCCTCAAGCTCAGCCCTAGGAGGGCTCGACCTGGCCTGAGTATTGCCATCCCCGGGATCCATCCTAACTATTTTTTGGCATAAAATATAAACATGTGAAAATAGTTAGTGTTGAACAAAGAAGAACAAAATATGGATTCAGAGAACAGAATAACCTGAGGTTTTTAGACCAAATCATGTCGTGATAGATCCTACATCAAAGGCACTCTGTTTTACATGCTGTTTTCAAGCTATATTAATTTTTAAAAAATAGGAAAATATCTAAAATAAATTGATAGATATTTTTCCTAGTTTTTAGTATCCTTGTTGTGAAAATGTGAGAGAACTGAGTCCAAGCAATGGCCGACTACTTGGGAATTATCACTTTAAACACTTTTTTCTTTTCACAACCAAAATAAAGCAGACTTCATTATTACTTTGCTTTTAGCTTTTTCTTTTTGCTGATCATGCTTAGCTTTTTATTATTAATTGAACTTTAAATTAATAGTAAATGCCAATCAATTCTCTCCTTTTTTTAAAGACTTTTTGTTATTGAAATATGTTTCCCTTCATAGTTAATAGAAAAGAAATAAATTGTGAAAATAAAATATGAAAAAAGATATAGATGAGTAGTTTGCAGAATGATTAAAAAATTCAACGGAGGTTCGGCTAAACAAAAACTTTAACTGCCTAACTTTTCAATTTTTAACTTTTCCGTTTGATTTATTTTAATAATTCTTGTTATTAAAATCGATCAATTTATTAATTAATCGAACAATTTTTGTAAATTAATAAGTTTTTATAAATCAAAATAAATCAATTAATTATTATTTAATTATTTTAACTAAACTTCAAATTCTTCAATGGTAAATACAATCTCTTTCAATTATATTTCAAATTCTTTAATTTTATTTAATATTTAGGACGGATTGAACATCTCAAAACTTAAATCTCTTGTCTTACTGTTGGTCCGGTTTTTAAAACATTAGTTTGAAATTATAAATTTTAATTAAAATTGACAATCTCAATTTTTAAATTTCATATTCTTAATCTCCTTAATTCTATTTGACTTTATGATAAGAATTGTTACAACAACAAAAACAAAATGAAAATAATTTCTTTTTTCTTAATTGTGGAAATTTATCTCCGATATCTTTATAACTATCATGATTCAGATTGACTAAATTACTATCCTTATTATATATTATTTGTTAGTGTATTAGAAATAATTAAATTAATAGGATTTATACTACCAAAATAATAAATTTTCCTAATTTTAATACATTAAAATGACATAAAGCTTTTATTTTTATCTAATAATATATAAGAAAACCCCTAAAAACAACAATAAAATATTCTATCACTATGAGAGAATCTATCATTTTATATGATATTTGGTAAAGTACTAATACATTTTATAACTTACATGACAAACATGAGAGAATAAAAATATGGTTATTATCTCTAAAAAAAGATACGAGTTGTACACTAAAAATAATCAAATGTGTCTTGTTTAAATAAAGTGAAAAGAAGAGTTTGAACACTTCACGGCTTTAATCTGTTCTATTAAAGTCGAGTTGTCTTCGACTGTTCCGTCTCATTGATAATGAAGGGCATCTTGAATTGAATTTGAGCTAACATGCAAGTTGCTTTGCATTAAACTAAAGATAAAGTTTTGGCTTTTTGTGGGTACATTCCAGGCTGAGGAATTTATTTGAAGTTTAATCAAGTTTTTGGAAGCTATTAATCTGAGGATGCAAGAGGGTATGGTCTTATTCAAATCCATGACCATGAAAAGCGGAGATGCAGCCAAGTATCTGATGCATGTGATTGCGTATTTATATCAGCAGAAGTGATCAATAGTACACAAAAACCAAGACAATACTTTCTTCCAGGTTTTTAAGATTGTTGCTGTCAATTTCCTGGCACTGTAGTTGTTCCTCTGACTAACTTATTATCTCCTTCAATTATTGATGAACACATGTTTTGGTGGTTGTCATTGTCATTGTTTGTAACTTCTGAATCCACCCTGACAACAGCATTCATCTTTCATTTCTGTTCGTCTATTCTTGGAGGGGCCGCCCTTTTATTGTGTGGTTGATTTACTTTGCTGTGTTGTACTTTTTCTTTAGGAGAAATCCATAAGCCAGGACCTGAAGGACAAGAAAGATTAGTCATGGCAGACAACAAAGAACCGAGGTACACTGTTGATGAAGCCCTTGTGGGTATGGGGTTTGGAAAGTTCCAGGTCCTTGTTCTTATCTATGCAGGGATGGGATGGGTTGCAGAAGCTATGGAGATGATGATCCTCTCTTTTGTGGGATCGGCAGTTAAGTCTGAATGGAAACTTACCTCCAATCAAGAGAGTCTGATAACCACTATGGTGTTTGCTGGTGTGCTTCTTGGGTCG
>JAOQMM010000172.1:23463926-23485576 GCA_027563515.1 Erythroxylum platyclados | reverse complement strand
TTTGGAAGAAGAAGAGGATATCTGGTTACATCAGTAGTTACTTCCATTGCTGGTCTTTTAAGCGCATTCGCACCTAATTATGCCTGTTTGATTATTGCTCGCTGTCTCGTTGGAATTGGTATTGGAGGCGGTCCTGTACTCTTATCATATTTCTTGGAGTTTGTTCCTGCCCCAAATAGAGGATCTTGGATGATGGTTTTCTCAGCCTTTTGGACCGTTGGCACAATCTTTGAAGCTGGTGTGGCATGGATTGTTATGCCAAGATTGGGTTGGAGATGGCTTGTTGGTTTCTCTGCTTTGCCATCCTTTGTTCTGCTCCTGTTCTATATAGCGACTCCCGAGTCTCCAAGGTATTTGTGCTTGAAAGGTAAGAAAGATGATGCCCTCAAAATTATGCAGAAAATTTCCAGAATAAATGGTAAAGAATTGCCTCCTGGTGTTTTGGTTTCTGATCATGAACAAAAACAGAGCCAACTACAACACCTTCCTCCAAGAGATGAAGAATTGCCTTCCCAAACTGCAGATCCTGCTCCTGGAATTAAGGATGCGAATTTGGACCCTGTAAAAACACTTCTGTTGCTTCTTTCACCAAAGTTGCTTAGATCTACCCTCTTGTTATGGCTCATTTTCTTTGCAAATGCCTTTTCATACTACGGCCTTGTTTTGCTGACAACTGAATTGAACAATAGAAGCAACAAATGCTACTCAACTCACCCTGATAAGTCTCAAAAGTCTGACGATAGTGTCAATTACAAGGACGTATTCATCACCAGCTTTGCAGAATTCCCTGGATTGGTGATTGCAGCCGTCATCATCGATAGATTCGGTCGTAAACTATCAATGGTAGGTATGTTCTTGGTGGCAAGCATAATCATACTGCCATTGGTAGTCCATCGATCATCAACTGTGACCACAGTACTCCTCTTCATAGCCCGAATATGCATCACCGGTACGTTCGCAATAGTCTTCATTTACGCTCCGGAGATCTATCCGACTTCGGTGAGAACAACAGGAGTTGGAGTGGCAAGTTCAATGGGAAGAGTTGGTGGCATGATCTGTCCTCTTGTGGCTGTGAGTTTGGTTCAAGGGTGTCACCAAAGTGCAGCTGTTGGTCTTTTCGCCGGTGTAGCTTTCATAGCAGGAATTTCTGTGTTCCTGTTTCCATACGAAACCAAGGGCCGTGAACTGATTGAGAGTATATCCAGTGCAGGACATGAACAACCAAATGTTCTGAAGCAATCACAGGAAGTTTAGTTGTTTTAACTTAGACAACATAAGGGATTAGATTAGATTCCAGGATACGCGCATCAGCAGAAAGCATCATTTTCTGTATTCTTAGATAATTGCAATGTTCATTAGAAGAAGACTGTATGACTTTTTACTTCTGTTGTTCCTGGTATTAAAGGATTGAATCTATGTTAGGCCTGATTCAATCCAGTTTCACAGAAGCTAGCAAATGAATGGAAGAATTTGAATTTGATGTTTCATTCAAGCTCATCTAAATTTAAATTTCCAAGTCTCTTGATCGTGTCTATCATCAAATAATTACAAACTAGAAGGATTATTGGTTGCTGTCAAGTCTTCCTTGCCAAAGATCAGCATCAAGAGAACAGAAAATCCTCATCTGCATAATAAACCGGAATGGTAGATCCTTTATAAAAGGATTATATAACCTCCCCTTCCAGGTTTGAAGCCTTTGTTTATTCTTTTTATGGACAAACTATTTCTTTCCATTAATTTTTTAATAATTTTTAATTTTTTAAATGAATTAAAGAGAAAGTTTTATTTATAACTTAATAATAAATTTATATATTAAATGAATTAAAGTTTATCTTGTAGATGAGGTTCTTTATCTATAATACTAAGATATCAGCAATTGTCTCTAAGAGATATTATTAGATTTTGGTGACAATAAAAAAAGATAAGGTCGTTAAAAGATAATGTTTAATTAGTTTGGATTAAGGTTTATAAGTTACTTGATTCACCGTATTAATAACATTTTGTACTATTGTATAAGAAAATAAAATTTTTAAAAAATTATCATATAAACCTTGTTTGGTAATTAACTTATTAGGTTAGCAGATTGAACTTAATCCGTTGATTTTGAAAACTCTCTATGAGGAGTGTTTTCTTCCAGCAGTTAAGGGACTAAAAAATTATTATATCCAAAAGTTATTACAAATTACTTATAGAGATAGAGATAGTAAGTTTATTATTTAAATTTAATATTTTTAATTTTAATTTTTGAAGTTAAATTATTATCAAATTTGAATCATAATATACAAAGAATTACCATCTCATTATATCCGTCTTCCTTTAACTTTGAAAGTAAATATAAAGATAACTGAAATGATCGAATCAACTATATTAATTCGCTGTCAGATTTGAATTTTTTTAAATGAATTAAAATACAAGGAATCATGTATGGATTTACTTTAAAAAATTATCTTGGGTAAATTATGAAAAAGAAAAAGTTAAGTTTTGTAGATTTTTTTTTAAATGTAAGAATTATATATTAGCAATAGCTAAAGCTATAACATAGTTACATCACTACACAGTGAACTTAGCTTGGAAAGCTACTCTAAAAGATGCGCTACACTAGATGAACTAGAAAACAACTTTTCAACCAACAGATACAGCAACTATCTCACACTGTTATGCAAAGAAACTACCAGAGCATTTGCGATATATCATAGGTTCGATGTGATTTTTATGCGAGGAGTTAGTAATTGATAACTTTCTTGGCAATCATTATGGCTCGGATCCAATTCAGTATTTTTGTCAGCTAGTCGGTATTTATCTTCCTCCACTTGCTTAGAGTCTATTGTTCCTTTCCTCCTGGACGGTGGTAATGAAAGTAACTTTAAAGAGGATGTGATTTTCTTTGTGGGGGCAGCCCTCCCTAATTATTTTAAAATAATTTTTAAATTAAAAATATAGAATAATTTATTATTTAATTGGATTCGAATCTGAGCTACCCAATTTTAGGTTTATCGGAGACCCAACTCTTTTAAATAAAATGATACTATTTTGTTTAAAATAATTGAGTTTTAAGTTAGTCTGCGCCTAAGCCCGACCCATTGAAAACAACTAAATTTAAACCTATAGGCCAAAAATTGTCATCCCTATAATTGTCAGGCCGCTCCTTGTTTATTATCCATTGCAAAGAATGCCCCCATTCACAACTGTTGATTGTCTCTCCCAGCATGTGAAGGATGTGGCTCCAGATAGTTTTTGAGTAAATACACTTACAGAAAATATGGTTTCTGTCCTCCTCAGCCCCTCGACAAAGTAAGCATAACTTATTAGTAGGTGCAAACCATCTACATTTAGTTCTCGGTCTTTTTTTTATCGCTAGCCAGTTGATTACCAAGGCTTTATGTTGGAATTTAGAACAAGAAACTAAATAAAAATATAGTAGAAAAGAAGAGGTAATGCAAGAGACAATTTATTGATGTGTGTTGTTTTTATTATGAAACTTATACCTTTATATAGGCTTTTAAAATGAAATTTAAATCTTAACAGATAATAACTTTATCTTAAGGGGCGGTTGATTCAAATAGGATAATGGGAATAGGAACGAGAATGATTGTAGTGAGGAATATGAATGGATATAATCATTATAAATATGATGGTTGGTTAGGACGAAAGAATATTTTAATTTATTACCTAATTAAAATATAATTAATTGATATAATTATTATATTATTATTATAATTACTAATTATTATATTGATTAATTAATTATTAATTAATTAATTAGTTAATACTTAATTATTTATATTTAATTAAAAAAGAAAAAAAGCATTTGCTAAGGAATGATTTCCATTTCTCCCAAATATGGAGGGAATGGAGTATTGCCCAAAGGTGAGGTATGAAAATAATACCCCTATAATGATAATATATAACCAACCGCTAATATTTCATTCCTTACTCATTGATTCATTCCTATACTTATCAACCAAGCACCCCTTCATAGATAAAATTTTATCCTCTATAGATAATCTTTATCTTTACTACTTTATCTTACTACTCTAAATCTTAATAGATAACAACTTTATCTCTAAACAAAATTCAAGTCAAAACAAACTAAAAACCTATTCAGTAGAAATTTTGATAGTTTTACAAATTTGAATTAATTTCCAACATGCATTGAGAGAGTTCTTCCACACTAAGGAATACTAAGGCACTTCCCTGTCATCACTTCTGAAAATAGAATAGCATGTTTCATTTGTAAATGAAACTTGTGTATTTGGTGTCCAGTAGATAGCGTCTACACTTTCTCCATCTCCAATCTGTGGCAGGTGTGCAGCAAGGGTAGAAAATCCTTGAAACTGTCTTGTTCTTGCGCCATGGATAAGCAGATATGAGACTTTGGCATCCCACGGTATCCTATTTCTCAAGAAACCAAATTCAAGATTGGTGTATAGGGGGCTGCCATCTATCCAATTCTCAAACCACACCTATTTACTTTCCCCATTATTAACTTTATGTTTGATGAATAATCTGCCTTAGTTTCAATAGCTGGTTGAATGTGTGTGAATACTATGTAGAGCTCTCAATTTGCCACAAGTAGCGATGCTGAAGATGGATCGTACGAATCCATTTGGACCATAATCCTTCCTTATTCGTGAGGAGCTGCCGTATTTGTTTGCACCATAACACTCTTTATTTGGTATAAATAGATGAGATGCTCAAGCCACCCTGTTTCTTGGGAATAGTTAGTTCTTGCCAACTAACTTTAACTGCTTTAACTGTATCGGCCTTTCTGGACCATAAATATGCTTTCAATATCCTATCAATTTCCTTCATGATCCTGTTTGGTAACACTACATGTGCTATCCAGTGAGTGTGTAAGCTGCTCAAAACCGAAATAATCAGTGTAATCCTTGCCGCATATGATAGGTGATGATGCTGCCATGAATTCACTTTGGACTTGATCTTCTCAAGTAGTGATAGGTGATGAATATCACTCTAAGCATGCAGAGATCACGCACACAGCTCTCATAGTTTGTTATTTCTGTTAGTGCATTGTCAGTAAATGTTTGTTACGCAATAGACAACTCCAGAAAATGTTCTGTTATTTTGCTTGTTTTTTCTATACATAATGTATATATATAAGACTCTGATCATTCATCGATGACAGAGGAGAGATTCATTCTTTGTAGTCAACACATAAATAAAACACTCTCATACATAAAGAGCTTTATTTCGTCTGAATCTACCTTCATTTTCTTCGAAGTTTTCATTGTATCAAAGCTAGTTCTGATCTGAGTGATTTCCATTTGATTGCTTATTTTGTTGGTGAAATTTCTTTTCTTCAAATTTCTGTCTAACAATGACGACATATTTTTCTACAATTGATTCTGCAAGTGAATTGTATCTTCATCACTCAGATTTTCCTATTTTTTCATTGACAAGTGAAAAACTCAATGGAGACAACTATGGACAATGGTTACGTGCTACAGAATTTTTGTTAATTGCTAGAAACAAGCTTGGCTTTGTCACAGGAACCTGTCCACCACCTCCTTCAGATTCACCTCTTCGATCTCAATGGGACCGGTGTGATAAGTTGGTAATTTCTTGGTTATTTCATTTAATTGATCAGGAGATTCAACGAAGTGTTGTTTACTGCAAGACCTCAGCAGAAATCTGGTCATAATTACATGATAGGTATGCACAATCCAATGCTCCACACCTTTATCAAAAGACAAGCAAAATAACATAACGTTTTCTGGAGTTGGTTATTGTGTAACGAACATTTACTGACAATGCACTAACAGAAATAACAAACTATGAGAGCTGTGTGCGTGAACTCTGCATGCTTGGAGTGATATTCACCTTCTCATCATTTTCTAGCACGACAGTCCCCTTTTCTTTTACGCATCCCTCCTTCGGACTTCTCTTCCACTTTACCTCACATTTTTTCCTAACTCACACATCTTTTTCTATACCCGACACTTCCATTGACTCTATTTTTCCTCCTCCACCTTCTTCTACTTCAGATTACGTTCCCTCTCCTGTAATTTCTTCTCAACTTTCTGCCGATGCCTCTCCTTCTTATACCCCTCAGCCTTCTACCAACGCTTCTTCCCCTCCTATTCTTAGAAGAACTACTAGAGTCCATAAACCACCTGCTCATTTACAAGATTACGTTTGTTTCTTTTTCTCTTCTACAAACCACTGGTGTAATTTTGTTTCTCTTAATTCCATACCTATTATTTCTCAAGCTCATCTTGCAAACATCACATCCTTTTCTAAGCCAACTTCTTATCATCACACTGCCTCGGATCCTGAATGGGTTACTGCCATGAACAACGAAATTGCAGCCTTACAAGCTAATGGTACTTAGGAGTTTTTTGACTTGCCTCCAGGCAAGAAATCTTTACGATCAAAATGGGTGTACAAAGTCAAATTAAAATCTGATGGCTCACTTGATAGATTCAAAGCAAGGTTGGTTATTCAAGGTAATCGTCAACAATATGGTGTCGACTACACTGAGACTTTCTCTCCCGTGGTTAAAATAGCTTCCATTCAGTGCATCATTACTCTTGCTGCTTCTAAGCGATGGCCTTTATATCACCTTGATATTAATAATGCTTTCTTGCATGGAGATTTAACTGAAGAAGTCTATATGGAGGTACCACAGGGTATTCCCAATCCTGACCAAAAGTTTTGCCGATTAAAGAAGTCTCTTTATGGCCTTAAACAAGCCTCTAGACAGTGGTTGACTAAATTAAAGTCTTCTCTTCTCTCTAAAGGTTTTCAACAATCCATGAATGACCATTCTTTGTTTCTCAAAAAGTCTGGTACTTCACTCACTATTGCTGCTGTATACGTAGATGACATATTGGTCACTGGTTCAGATGCGGCTCTCATCGCTAATCTCAAAACTCACCTTGATGCTGATTTTACAATCAAAGATTTAGGTATTTTGCGTTATTTTCTGGGTCTTGAGGTTACCTATTTACCCGATGGCATTGTTTTGACTCAAAAAAAATTCACACATGAACTTTTGAAGGACTCTGATATGCTTCACGAAAAATCTATTGCTACTCCTTTACCCCTACACTTCAAACTTTCTTCCGACACTGGGGACCCTTTATCAGATCCCATTGGTTATCGAACTCTCATTGGCAAAGTAAACTTTCTCACCAACACTCGTCCTGATATTTCCTTCATTGTTCAGACCCTCAGTCAATTCATGTTCATGTCGACTACTCAACATATGACTGCTTTGCAACACCTTCTTCGGTATCTTAAAGGTACCATTGGCCAAGGCATTTTGATGAAGGCCACAGACACCCTACATTTGTAAGCATTTTCTGATTCTGACTGGGTTGCGTGTCCCACATCTAGACGTTCAGTTACCGGTTACTTAGTTCAATTTGGTAATAGTCCAATTTCTTGGAAGTCTAAAAAGCAATCTACTGTCTCCACTTCTTCTTCTGAGGCAGAATATCGAGCCATGGCAAAGACAACCTTTGAAGTTACATGGTTGGTTAGACTTTTGGAGGAATTAGGTGTCACAAACCTGAAACCTGTTGTTCTTCACTGCGACAATCGATCAGCTTTGCACATTGCTTGTAATCCCGTTTTTCGTGAGCGTACTAAGCACAAAGACATTGACTGCCATTTTACAAGGGAGAAAGTTTTAGAGGGCCTTCTTCAATTGACTTACTTACCTACTCAACATCAACTGGCTGATATACTGACCAAGATCCTTATTGCTAAACAATACCCTCACCTACTTCCCAAGCTGGGGATGTACTCTCCTCTAGCTTGCGGGGGGCTGATGAATATCACTCCAAGCATGCAGAGATCACGCGCACAACTCTCATAATTTGTTATTTTTGTTAGTGCATTGTCAGTAAATGTTTGTTACGCAATAACCAACTCCAGAAAATGTTATGTTATTTTGCTTGTTTTTTTTGTACACAATGTATATATATATACGACTTTGATCATTCATCGATGATAGAGGAGAGATTCATTCTTTGTAGTCAACACATAAATAAAACACTCTCATACATAGAGAGCTTTATTTCATCTGAATCTACCTTCATTTTCTTCGAAGTTTTCAATAGGCAATCCGAATATTTTAGCTTGTAGGAAGTTATTGGGACTCCTAGATAACCTAGAGAAGGCTCTTGAATACTTAACCCATAATATTACTTAGCTCATTCACCTCCCTAACGTTCGAAGAGAAACATATACTACTTTTATCGACATTGATTGTCAGGCCCGACCATTTGGAGAAAAGATTCAGAGTGTGTTTCATGATGTTAATGGACTGTTCCTCCACTCCACTAAATAACAGAAGATCATCTGCAAATATGAGATGGGTGATGTTTGCTTCAGTACATTTGTTGTGAAATCTGTAAGCTCCATTGTGAGTAGTAAAAGAACGGATCAGTCTTGTGAAACCTTCCATTGCAATGGTAAAGAGATAAGGGGATAAAGGATCCCCTTGTCTTATACCTCTTTTGTTTTTGAATGGCTTTGTAGGAATGCCATTTACAAGTACACTGATTGTTGAGGACTGCACAACATTCATAATCCATTTGGCAAATAAATCAGGGAAATCCAAGGCTTCCAGACATACTCTGATGAAGTTCCAATTGATCATGTCGTATGCCTTAAAAAAGTCTATTTTCATAATGCAGCTATTGAGTTTTTTCCCAGACGAATACTCCTTTAACAGTTCTTGTAGCAATAAAATGTTGTCTACTATTTTCCTGTCTGATATGAATATGCCTTAAGAAATGTCAATAATCTCTTTAAGAACACCCTTCATTCTATCCACGAGTAGCTTTGCGATGACTTTATAGATCGTATTACAACATGAAATTGGTCGAAAGTCCCCCATTACCTTCGGATGTTTCTTCTTTGGTACAAGACACACATATGTATGGTTAATTTGTTGAAGCATCTTTGTGGAGGAGAAATACTCCTACACTGTTTCGGTAAAGAGTTTAGTCGTGATCTCCCAGGTAGATTGAAAGAACCAGGCAAAGAAGCCATCCAGTCCTGGCGCTTTTGAAGGATGCAGGCTGAATACAATGTTCTTAACATCTTGTTCAGTAAATGGAGCAATCAAAGCTTGTTTAACCTCATGTGAGATTGAGCCAGCTAGTATTCTACGCATATTCTCCGTTGGTAGTTCAGCTTGCACTGGCCCCATCAGTTGAGAGGAGTACTTCCTAGCCAAATCAAAGAGTTTACCAGTGATCTCGCTCGTAGATTGAAAGAACTAGGCAGAGAAGCCATCCAATCTTGGCGCTTTTGAAGGATGCAGGCTGAATATAGTATTCTTAACATCTTGTTCAATAAATGGAGCAATCAGAGCTTGTTTAACCTCCTGTGAGATTGAGCCAGCTAGTATTCTATGCATATTCTCCGTTGGTAGTTCAGCTTGCACTGGCCCCATCAGTTGAGAGAAGTACTTCCTAGCCAAATCAAGCTGCTTAGTCTGATCTAAGAACATGTGCCCCTGACTATCTTGCAACTGGACAATTTTATTAAAATTCCTTCTGACCAGAACCATGGAATGAAAATATTTGGAATTGAAATCACCATATCCAGGGCCAGCCTGGATAAGGGCAAGGCGGGAACTTGCCCAGGGCTCATCCTAATAAATGATAAAATAGGGTCTATTTTTACTCTCATAAAAAATAAAATAAAGCAAAATAGGATCTTATAAAGAGTAATAAAAAAGATCCATATTTTGCTTGTTTTTATTCGTTATGAGGGCCAAATAATAGGCAAAAATGGGCACTTTTTTTTTACTTTAACCGAGGCCCATAAAATATTAGAAACGGCCCTGACCATATCGAAGCCAGTCTACGCTCGCATTCTATTTTATGATTGAGTTTTGCAGTTGTAGTTCTTGTTGATACTCTTTTAAGAGATTTGTTTCAGTCACCCTAAGGATCTTGTCATCCGGCTTGTGGTGGCACTCCTCTTGAGTTCGTTTTACTTTGATCTTGAGCTGTTCCAGTTTCTGGTTTTTCTCCTGGTAAAACACTTAATGGCTTCTCTAACCTTCCTTAACTTTTGCAAGAATTGGAAAACTTTGTACCCTATCACTTCCTGCTGCCAGCAACACCCAATTACTTCCATAAAACCTAGTAAATCTGTAACTCCATTGAAAAAACGGAAGGGGGTACCATGTCTGATGTTTCTGATGATCGACTATGTTCTGAATTAATATATAAGAATGGTCCAATAATAAATTTTCCCCGAAGCGTACGTATGATTAAGGAAACTTGTTGAGCCATTTTGGATTGCCAAGTGCTCTATCTAGTTTTTTCCGAATGAAGATATGCCCCTGCTGCTTGTTACTCCACGTGAAATGTCGTCCCGTAGAGTAGATATCCAGCAGATCTACCTTGCTAAGCAGGGAGGTGAGTTCTCTTGCATCTGCCATTATATATTTCTTACCACCTTCCACCTCCTTAGAATTTAGTGTACAATTGAAGTCCCCTGCTACCAACCATGGGGTAATAATAGCATGTTGAATCTGGACCAGTGCATTCCATAGGTTACTCTGAAACACAAAATTCGCTGCGTATATTAAAGTAAGAGCAAAAGATGGGGATTGACCCCTATAACAACATTTCAAATGTAAAAATTGGTCACTCTCTTCCTCCACTTGCACGTCAATTTGATCAACATTGAAGAAGCATAAGATTCTCCCGTTATAGTGGGAAGAAAGATTGGAAAACATTTTCAATTTCGCACCGAAAAATTGCTGGTCCTTCAGGATCCGAAAGTCCCTTATTTTTGTTTCCAACAAGCCTACAATGACTGGTTGATGTTGTTGGACGATCTCTTTCACCATAGACCGTTTTGAGGGGTCATTTAGGCCCTTTGTATTCTAAATCATGATAGACATGGGGGGGAGAGTCCCCTTTGTTTTTTCCTTTCCCACGTTTCCTAGTTGATCTTCTTCTAGAGCTTGGCAGGGAAAGGATCTCATTTTCCTCCTGGCTATTAGCTTTACCATCGTCCATTTCAGTCTTGGAATGTTGCAAATTTAAATGCCCCTTCACAGCTCCAATCTGCTCAGTGGTTGGCATCTGTAGTCCTCCATCCTCACTTGTGTTAATATCAGATTCGTTGTTCTCCATATCTACAGAACTCAGAGTACTCTCCAATTCATGTTGTCTTTCTCTGATGTCAGTTTTCTCCATTTGATCAACAACAGGCTCCTGAGTCGGCTGCCTGTTTGGAGCTTCATTAACTTGCGCAGGACTTCCTTGAGAATTGACAGTATGACCCATGTATTCCTTGTTCTGTGGCTTCTCCAAATCAGGTGGGTTTGCTTTTTGACCATCATTTTCCAATTGATTTAGTACTATCTCCTGTGGTATCTTTTTGTTTGGAGATTCACTCATTTGCTCAACATTTCCATTCGAGTCCTCAGTATTGACCTGCACCCTCTCTTCTCCAGTTATTATGTTATCAGGAACCCCCAATTCTATCAACTCCTCATGCCCCCTGGTCTGAAATACCTTCCCAGTCGGTTGCCATTTCTTGGAAGACATATTTGGTTTCCATGGATAAGAGACGAGAATAACTTTCTGAGTCATTTCTCCATTCTCGCCAAAGCACAACACAAACACACTATCTAGAAGAGTATTCTTAGGTTGAAGTTAAATGCAAATTTTCGCATAGCTGATGCGCGCCGTAACTGCTGTTTGGGAGTCCATGCTCAGAGGTTTTCCTAATGTACTCGCAATGAAACTCAATCCTTCAGTAGTCCATAGCTCCATAGGAAGGTGGTGGAAATGTACCCATAGTGGAATCGTATCCACTTTTCCCCTATCCCGGGTCTCCATTGTTGTATGAACAAGGGCTGGTCACCAATGTGCTAGGCCCCTTGTTCTATAATATCATTCAGTCCACTCTCCTCACTAAACTTGAACAGGAAAGTACCATCCTCACCCGCAACACTCGTTCTAACCCTTTGGAGCACCATCTTGCATCCGCCCAAGCATTAACTACCGGAAAAACTAGTCTTTTTTCCCGAAAGTAACCGATTAAGGCAGCTGACCAGATCCTCGCTCCCACCTTCAACAGCTGAAGAGGGGGAGTTATAATACCGTCTTTAGACACACTTTGAAAATGTTTCAACTCTCCTCTCTTATGATAAGCATAGAGTTTGTTCCTCCATGCTACCTTTAGTAGTGTCGAGTCGCCAATAAACTGGGTGTTCAAAGCCGTCGGCTTTTGTTTCAGAGTTTCCCGCGACAAGTCTGGAAACTCATCCTTTGAACCAGAAGGCTCGCCGACCTCAAAAGGAGTATCCACGGCCTTCCATGAGAGTTGGACCTCACCTGCGGAGGGGCTGTAGGGAAATCTCAGGGCCAAAGGAAAGGAGCGCGCGAAAGATGACAACCTTTGTAGAGTTTTGTTAATACTAACTTCAATCTTGCGCAATGTTTTCAAAAGTTAACAGGAATATAAACTCATAAGTTAAAAAGTTTTAATTAATATTAAAATATTATAAAATTGACTAAAAATTAAATAAAATTGAAGAATTTAAAAAATAATTGAAAAAATTGTCCTTATTTATTAAAAATTTAAAATTTAATTGAAAAAGGAGATTATTAAATAAAAATTAATTGATTTATTTTAGTTTATAAAAATGAATTAATTTACGAAAAGATTAATTAATTAATTAATAAACTGATCAATTTTTAACAACAAAAAATATTAAACTAAATCAAACTAAAAAATTAAAAACTAAACTAAAAAAATGATTGATTCAAGGTTTTCAAAATTACAATGAGTGAGCTGGTTCAATTTTTAAAATATTAACCTTTTAATTTTTTTTAATGAGATATATAATTTTAATTTACTACAAATATCATTCAATCCATTTTATTATTAATAAGTACTTTGTTGTGAAAATTTACATGATCAGTAAAACTAGTTTTACCCTAAAAATGTCATTTTCATTGACAGATATACAGGTAAAGTAAATTCTGAAAATTTTCCTGCAATTTACTACACTTATCTTTAATGGAACAAGCCATCATCGTCACGTCAGGGAAGCATCAGCATTTATAAGCATCATCATATATCAGCCACCTTTTTTCTTAAGGATGAGTTAAGAATTCATTTCAGTCAAAATTGTAAACTGAATCCAGGGCTGGGCTGAACACTTTCAGGCGGGAAAAGACTTTCCAGGATTTCCACCAATCGATATCATCACCTGTTTTAAACAAAAAATGGTTTTTAGCTTACCTTCAAAATTCCAAGAAAACGTTGAAAATAAGTACATAAAACTATAATGTTTAATCAATCCAAGTCAAGTGATATATGGAAGGTATCTATGAGTTGATAATGTTCAACACAAGAATTAACATAGATTTGATTCCTACAAAGCACAGGAAATAGCTATGAAATATCCAACTTGAGTTTGTGCTTTGTTATCTAACAACAGATAGTGGACGACCTGGTAAGGTGAAGAGTTTTCTTCTACACCGTAGCCTTTTGACATTCAGTTCCCTTTTCACATCCAAATTCAGATTATCCTGCAGAGCAGATATAATGGTCTAGCTGCTTTCAGAACAGTTTAACTCCTTAAGAACTAGACTTGGATTATCGTTACGACTCTTGGCACACGAGTTACTTAAACATCTAATATGTCTTCATGTTGCTAGTAGGTAATGTGTTATAAACTTTGTAAAGAAACTGATTACAGGAGCTTTTTCTTCTGCTGCACAAAAGCAGAAATTTTTAGCCATGTTTCACCAACATGCAACGTTCAATGAATATTCAAGTTCATCTGGTATTCTTAACTCAAATCCTTCCTGCAAAGAGTCACGTTTCATAGGTGAAATGGTCAATTGGTTTTAACCCATTTTTATATAATAAATGCACACAAACATGGACTACAAGAGAAGGCTGTGAGAAGTGGAGGGCTTCCATTTTTCGTTGCACACCAACCCAAGTCAAGAAAAAGGCCGATTCGGCCACATTGCACTATTCTTATTCCATCACTCCCTCTCCTATATATATACATATCAACTCGACCATTCGATATCATCCATCTAAACTTCCTGTCAATTCACAAGTTTCACCTTCTCAACTCCTAACTTCCAGTTCTTGTGCAAGCTTTTCTTGACAGGAAAGATGGGCTTAACATGTGCACAAGTTATGGTTCTGCTACTTGGTGCTTCCTTGATGACCACTAGCATGGCTAACCCGCAGTGGCAGTATGGATCTGACTACGGTAACTGGGGCAATAGAAATGGCTCCAATCCTCCAAGGAAGATCATCGTTGGTGGGGATAACAACTGGCAGTTTGGCTTTAACTACATTGGCTGGGCCTTCAACAACAGTCCTTTTTATGTAAACGATACTCTAGGTGAGGCATATAGACAGTATTCTCTTCATTAGATAAAGTAGCTGATGAGATGATGTTCATTTTGCAGTGTTCAAGTATGATCCACCAAGTGAGAACAACACACATCCTCATAGCGTTTACTTGCTGCCAAATATGTGGAGCTTGTGGAGGTGCGACCTGAGGAGAGCCAAGATGATTGCTAACACCACACAAGGGGCTGGAGATGGGTTTGAGTTTGTGCTCAAAAGGTTCCAGGCCTACTACTTCGCTTGTGGAGCAAGCAATGGATTCCATTGTAACAATGGCACAATGAAGTTCTTTGTTATGCCAATGCTTCGTCGCTGGCACTACTAAACAGGGACAGACGAACATTGACCTTTCTGCTCATACTTGTCTGGCCAATTCCAATTATATCTCTTGGTGTCTTTTTTTTTTTTTCTTGTATTGATTTAAGGTTTCTATTTTGTTCCATTTTTTTCTTTTGATACACAGTGGTTATGAATTATAAACAAAGAAAAATAGTCTATCAATACATAAGTCAGTTGGCCATTGAAGTTCTGCAGAAAGATTTCTGTCATTGTCAAGGTTTTGCCTTCCCATACTGTAACGCTACTCCATGATGGCTATATACAATGTTCTGAGAATCTTTGTTTATAAACTTATGTTCTTGGATCAAGATTTTATTGTCCAATTCTTCCCTTTTAGGTTGTAATTTAAATAGGTAAACTACACCTACTTAATACGAAGTTGCTTCAAATTTTCCTTTCGTACCAACCAAAGTAATAGCAATGTGTCTACAAGAAAGGAAAGATCTATCCAAACATACATCACGAGCTTGCTTGACCTGTACCAAAAGACAATCTAAACTTGATACATCTTTTGCATGATTCACTACTACACACATATGGTCAATACAGGGTTATTACTTGGTCACTAAACCCTCTGCAATTCTGTTTTCTGCTTTTCCAGTTGATCAGTCAACTCCTTTGTCCAACCTTGGATCGATCTCTCTTGTTTCTTGACTATCTCATCCATTTTTTCCAATTCTTCTTCCATAACAGCCATCTCCTGTGAAAATGCAACCAACAATGCTTTATTAGGTCAAATGACAGAAACAGAAAGCAAAGTAGCACTGTGTAATCTCTTTCAGCTAGATTTGTTTACCTCTTTTAGAGTTTCAACCGCAGTTGGTCGCCCGTGGCGCTGTAGACCAATAAAATAGAGTTGAAGCTTCTTGGCAGCTTCCATGAAGTCCCTAGCATGCCTTTCAACATCAACTGGAACAATTATTTCAGTATGTATGCCCATAAAGTTGAGATAGATTTTGTTTCACTGACTGTTTTGTTAGCTAAGACAAAGAGTTACGATCAGGAATTACATAATCACATAGACCAGTATAACTGAGTTAATAACATGGTTTTTCCATTAGCCAAATCTTCAACAATGAAAATGACCAAACATTATTGAAAAGAAACATCTTAATGTCCAAATGTACAACTCTGGAGGACATACCAGATGTTACAGTATCAGGTGCACAGGTAAGATGTTTAACTTGCCGAAGCAACGTGAAGTATCTGTTTCTTCATGTACTCATATTTTCACCGAGATCCCCATAAACGTCTGTTCTACATACATCGTGTTTTCTTAAGGTTTAGAACCGAGCATTTTTATAGGGGCATGTTTTCAGATGAGAGACAGGAAAACCATGGGAAAACAATGATTGATAAGTAACACCAAAACTGTCTATGATCACATCTTAATACTGAAGCACTGCAATTCTACAAAAATCATTCACCAGAACACTAGCAAAACTAGCAACCAATACCTACCAAAAGGGTAGGTTACAAGGACTATCACAGAGTATACTACAAGAAAAACCCAAACACATCTTGAAAAAAATATTAAACTATCTAAAAATATCTTGAGATCATATTAGCATCATCTTCTTAGTTCAATCTATTACAAAGAGTAATAAATCTCAGAAAACTTTACAAATTAATATCTCAAGAAAAATCCTGAAGAATAACCTTTTCTAAAGGTGCAAGTCCAAAATTAATCAAATGTGCTGATGAACATCAATAACTCAAATGTCAGAAAAGCAGCTAACAGTGCAATCCAATGACAATTATGTCCAACCAACTTGCACTTAATAATGATGAATGAAAAGTATATAGTTTCATATACACAAAGGTAGTTTTGTAATCATAATCCTAACATATAGAAATTTCTACGATGACTTGCAGTGCTCTCCTACAGCCTCGTATTATATATGCTCTACATCCACAAACAGAAACTAATCCATCACATGAATCACTTCTTCTGGCAGAGCCCAAGGACATCACATCAATCCATCCAGTTATCCAGAGTTTAGTTCTGTAGGCTTTTCTATATTGTCCAAGTTTGTTCCTTCAAGCATCATAAGCAAAGATGCAGAAAGAGTTCAATAAACACTTTATTGAACTTAAAATACACTTGACTAACACATAAGAAGACATAGAAAAACAGAATAATGAGGCCAAACGTGCTATCCTAGTATTCCACGCCTGCATATTTTAGGCTAAGTTGGTGTTTCTTATTTAATATCGAAGTTAAAATTATTGCATAGATTGGCCTAATTAAACATGGCAGAGAATTATGAGGAATTATTTTCTTATTCTTAATTATAAGAGACCAATTTACTAATAAAACTATTAGAAATTTGTTTGATATTTAACTCTTTATATTTCCTCCTCCTTCTCCATGGTATGAAGCACAAGATTAAAGATGTTGGGAGTGAATTAAGTGATTAATGCACAATTTCAACAATTTTATCGTTACTGAATAAATGAAAATATCAAATAAAGTTATCAGATTTATTCCCTTCATTCTTCCTTTGATGAAATATAACAAACATCTACTAAAAATCATAAACCAAATATGGTTTTTTTTAATGTTAATAATACGATAACAAGAAATGAGCAGCAAACTAACTCTGGTGTGAAGGGTGTGGAGAGCGATCAATGGCTTGGAGCTCTCGGGCAGGCAAACATGGAAGCAAAGAGGCCTCCAATGCCATCACACACCCGAACATGTCTTCCTTTGCCGACGGCTGTTGTTCTTGCGACGGTGACCGCAGCTGTGGTGGGTCTAATTGCGGCTGCTGTGGCTGATGATCCAGCCCTTGTCTTTCCGCCATGTTAACAGACGAAAGATTGCGTAGAAAATGAGCAAAGTTTGTTGCTTTCGTAAAAATGTTCACAAGAAGGTAGCAACGATTTGAACTTTATGGCCCAGTGGGCTAGTTTTCTGAAAATTTTGCCTTTCGACTATACAGCATTAAAGACTGAACTTTTAGGCCCAGAGATCTACTCTTGTGGGTCGTCTTGGAGCTTTTTTAGGTGAAAAGAATAAACCTTTAGGTAAAACCTGGAGAGAACGAGAATGAAGAAAATGTGAAGATGAGTGTGTTTGGAGGAGACAGTTGGTCAAGAGAAGCACAATACAGGAAAAGAAGAGTGGAAGAAGTATTGATCGAAGCGATCGATGATGGGTTTTCTTACAAGAAACTCTCCAATGGAAAATTCACATGTCTTGTCTGCCCTCACAATCCTGTTCTTGATTCTCTTATCATGCTCAATGTAAGCTTGTCGTCCTCTATTGTCTTCCCTTTTAATTCCTTGTAATCTTCTTTCTACAAGACTATAGTTTTGTATTCTAGATACTATCAAGGCATTACGTGAGTTCTTCAGGCTAAGATATTAGCTGGTTTAATACTTTCAAGCTGGATTTGAAAGATAGTTCCTTTCTTAGTGTTTTCCCTTGAACTTTTGTGGTCAATGATATCTGTTTTCATCAAGTTTTGACAATTATATTGATTCTTGTTATTGGGGTATTTAATTTGATGTTCTGCGAGCCAATTAGTATCTTTGTTCTCAGATGCAAAGCCGCCTTCTCCTAAATTGTTTGAATGTTTGTTGAAATGCTGTCTTTGCAGATGCACAGAAAAGGATCACGCCACTTAGCTGCAGAATCCAGGCTAAAGGAAAGAGAGTTGAGTAGGCAAAATGAGACAAGTAAGAGATTAGCCTTATCAGACTCTCCTGGTGGCTCTACCAATTCTGGTAATTCCAGCAAAAGAGTTCAGTTACCAAGCAAACCATTAATTGACCGTACACAAAAGGCTGCTTCCGAGGCTGTATGTAAGAAACTCCACCAGGAGAGTTCTGAGAGCCAGAAGTTTGATGCTAAATCAAGTCAGGTGCATGTCAAGAATGCAACAATTATTCCTAGAGTAATCAGTTCATATCCTGCAACTCAAGCATCAAGTGTGTCGCATACACCCGAAGAATTTGATTTCCGGGCACGTCGAGAGAGAGAACTCAAATTTATTGAAGCAGGCTGGAAGCGAGATTGCCATGGAAGATGGTTCAAGGATGAAAATGTGATATGCTTTTCAGAATGATTACTCTTATCAACTTTTGACATTTTCGCAGCCATTCTTTAGCTACTGCTTCTGCATCTTGGTTTTTGCTGTCCATTGAAAACTTAAGCAACCTAGATGCTCAACAAAGGCATTGGAATCATCTTAGAACTATTCCTTTTATTTTTTAGTGTATCCGTTTGTAACTAAAACTGCTTATAATTGTATGCAGGTTGAATTTGACTCGGATGAAGAGGATCCTAATATTTGTCTGGGTTAAACATCAGAAGAAGGATTAGTTTTGAGACTTGTAGCAGTAGCAGGCAGGAAGGCATTGATATGATGATCGACGATTGTTGCTGCATTTTATGGTGCTTCTCGTTTCTTATTCTCGAGAAGTGTGGCTAGTTATGTTCTTTGCAATGAAACTGGAGATGGGCACTTGATTAATCTTGCGCTGGATTCCTCAATTGATGGATCAACTGAATCGAACCTTTTCAGAATGGCTTGACCTGCGTGTACCTTCAGGAAGATCCATGATTAAGAAATTGGCACCTTATCACTAAACGGTGATCCCCATTTTCTTGCTGGACTATGGATATTGGAACTTGGGCTTTACATTTTCTGATTAACGTGACTTTCTCAAACCCAAGATGCAATAGTTAAAAGTTGCTTATACCGATTGCAATCTTCAAGAAAGATTGTAAACAGTGGCCTTGGTTGGCATGTAATTTTAATACTGCCTTAGAAAGTAGAGCTACCATTGACCTGTGATACCAATTGGTGTCAAACCAGGCTTGCTTTTCCAAATTCAGTACTCATCATTGCAATCAGAATATATGTTGAGTTCGTTTACTCAAAAAATTTAGGCCTAATAGATCCTTTATAAGTATTATCCTTTGGCACTTAGTCCAGACACAACATTCACATTGGCTTGTCAACTACCTAAATCCAGTAAGCTTGCAGTTGGAAAACTGTGCTATTTACAGTAATTGTAAGTTATTTGCCACAATAAACGTTGCGCAGCAATGAAGCTCTCTTTCAAAGAGAAGTAAAGATAAGGCAGAATGAAAAAGGTATGCATAAACTGATGCAATAAGTGTATAGATGTTAATTATGCAGCTAGGTTAAACACACTAAAATTCATAGTTCAGGGCGTGATCAATGTGATATGAAACCTTACTAGACACCAGTATTTGGTATGAAATCTGTAAAAGAATCTTACTCTAAGCATTTTCAATTAATGTAAGTTCAGCTATAAATAAACAAAGTTACTTTCTATTATATACACAAATAAGTTAATGCATGACCTCTTAACAAATGTTTAACAGATTCATAGGTTTCCTTCAAAGTGATAGAAGTCTGCGTCTACATAGCTTGCATCCACCAATAACTTTGCTCTGAATTAAAGAAAGACGAATACACAACCTATCAAGACATCAACATCTGAACACGGTACCAACTACAAACTGACAACAGCTAGGTATGGCCATTCCCTAATTGCAGGATTCCATTTTCGAGTTAGCTTGCCCCATTCAATAAAGAAGATACGCTACAAGTGAAATTTACTACTCTAAAAATTTCTGAATCCAATATTATCTATGTAGTAGTTGAATAACAATGCAAAAGTAAACGCACAAATAACCTAAACAAGTTAGAGCTTCCATGAAGTTTTAATATTGCAGAATGCATCTACCTTGAAGAAAGCCTCTGATGCAAGTCATCAGCAAGTGCCTGCCTTAAACTATCCCCGAAAAAATGAAGTGACTTCTCACTCTCAAGAACTCTTGCTGGGGCTCCACTCTCATCTGGTTCCTTCCAGATATCAGGCTCTGGTTCCCTAGCAATCTGGCACAAATTATGCAACACACAACAAGCCACAATTGTCTGGGGAGCATGATTAAGACCCACATTTAGATCCTGCAAAATCTTCCACCTCACCTTCAACAACCCAATAGCCTCCACAACAACAGATCTCCCCTTCATCAACATCCCGTCAAACAGGTTCTGCGCTGGAGTTCCTGTCCCATTTGGTGAAAAGGGTGTCATCAGAAATGACAACAAAGGATAACACCAATCTCCAACTATAAACGGCCTCACATGGTGACCCCTAACATTGATAACCTTATCCCACACAACATCCCCCGAAATAAGCCTATGATACAACAAACTATCCCTCAAATGGGTAGCATCATCACTACTCCCAGGAGCCTTACACAAACGTCCCAAAAAACCTTCTTGTGATCAGCTACAACCTGCAACAAAATTGAATCATACCCATATCTAGACCGATACAAGTTTCCACCACTGTGATCACTCCTAACACTATGCAACTTCACAGAACTGCCATCAATAGCTCCACACATGTTAGGCAAAGAAGTCAACTCCTCGAAAGCTTGAGTAGCCTCAATCAACCTACGCCTACTAACAGGAATCTTAATAAATTCCGAATAAAGCTTAGTGGCCAACAAGCGAGTAACCATATTAGTGATCTTAGAAATCAAGTAAGGCTCAAGAGCGTACTTAGCCGACATCTTTTTGGCAGAGTACCCATGAGCAAGCCTCGACAAGACCATCGCCACCGCGTAGTCAGACGGCAAAGAGAGGTTAGACGCAGCTATGTGAGGCTTAAGCTTATCAACCACAGTCGTGAACACGGGATACGACAAGCCGTACAAGGACCTCCACTGCGCGTCCCTCAGAGGAGCCTCCAGTGACCATATGTGCTCGGTGGAGAGGGCCCGGAAAGCGGCCACAGAGTACGCAGAGGTCTCCGGTGTCAGTTCGATTTAAGTTTAAAAAATGAGATAAATCTTCATATAAACATTGTCTTCATCAACACCCCATTAAAGTCTTGTTGAAACGTGGAGTGTGAAAAAATTCGATAATATG
>JAOQMM010000172.1:23433608-23448185 GCA_027563515.1 Erythroxylum platyclados | reverse complement strand
CCTGACTTCACCAAAGAATTTTCAGTAGAATGTGATGCTTCAGGCAGGGGGTTGGGGGCAGTTCTCATGCAAGGAGGTCGACCCTTAGCTTTTTTCAGCAAAGCCTTAGCTGGATCTTCTTATTCCAAGTCTGTCTACGAAAAAGAGGTGATGGCTGTGGTTCTTTCGGTCCAACATTGGCGACATTTTCTGTTGGGAAGACATTTTAAGATTTACACTGATCATAAAAGCCTCAAACATTTATTGGATCAACGAATTCCCTCTATTGATCAACAATGTTGGCAGGCAAAACTGTTGGGTTTGGATTTTGAGGTGATTTATAAGCCGGGGAAGCTAAACGGTGCAGCTGATGCACTCTCTATCCCTTCCCACAAATATCAGATCCTTGTCACTGACATCAGAATCAATCCCTTCCCACAAATATCGGCCAGATTCTGTGAATGAGGCAACTGGATTGAACAAAGCCGATCGAACAAGGGAGAGTCTAACTTACTGTTGTGTTATTAGAGTCACCATCACTTTGGAAGCTTTGGGCAGCCAAGCTATTTGAAGCATGTCCACCAGCCAACACCAAAGCTAGTCAAAGTTCACAAGTGACAGTTATTCCAGTATTCCAGCCACTTACGAATGCAAAAGCAAGACCACAAAGGCAGGCAGGCAGTGATCAACTCTATCAGCAAACAAGTTCATGAAGACAATGCATCACAGATTTCCTTAGGTTCCCTTTCTAACGGGAGTGCACATCACCTTCACCACCATGTGAACAGCTAAAATTAACTACATACTTCTTCAAACAGAAACACAAGAAATGAAATGAAGAAGAAAACATGTGCAAGGAAATAAAGCATAAAAAACAAGAAGTGATAACTCCCCACCACAAGCAACAAAATGTTGCAACTGTTAAGGGATTCTATATCCACACCGCAAATGCATAAGCATATAAGCAGGAAGAAGTATCTGTTTTTAGGCAAAATATGCAGTAACAGTACTGTAATATCATATAATCAACCAAGACATATACTAGTTGGCAACACAAGAAAAGGAGTGTGGAGTAGGTACCCACTGAGACAAAGTTCCATAGAAGCAAAAGCCAAATGCCGTTATTCATCAGTAGCAACAAGCTTTAGGATATACCTTGTGAAGAACAATGTTGCTGTTATGCAGATGATTTTTTAGGGGTTGCCACACCTATGCGCATAGGCCAACTTGAACAATAAAATCCGTTCATTTCTTCCATGGCCCTAGTCCTCTCATTCTCATCGACAAACCTAACAAAACTATAACCTTTTGAACGACCAGTATTGGAATCAGTAACAACTTATGCTCCCTTCACAGATGGATATTTGGTAGCAAAAGTATCCTGTAACATAGCATCCGTAACATCTGCTGCCAAATCTCCTACAAAAGTGGATAAATCAGAACCAGTCTCTGTTCTTCTATCTCCCGAAAAACTTGCCCAGTTGAGACTGAATGACTGATCAGTATTTGGCATCAAAGCACCGTTATATTTCGGCAAAACTTTCTAAGCTGTTGCATGAGAATAAAACTCAACAAATCCATAACTTTCTGGTTGACCAGTTTGCTTATTGCGTATAATCTTTACAGAGCAAACCTGCAGATTGTTCACCAGAACCATCGTAAATCCAGGATACCATTTAACAAGAAAAAGAGATAAAAAGAGATTCAAAGTATATCTATGCAATTAACAACAGCTGACAAGGGTGAAACATCCCAAGCTATGCAATTATCAACTGCTGAAGAAAATGTGCTCGCGCATAGCAGGTAGAAATTGAGTCTGTAATCCGACTTACTGTTTGATCGAGCAAGATGCTCAATTTACACAGTGACACTTGGATGGCTTCAAAAAGTGAGGATTAACAATGTCCAACGTGGTGGGGGAGTCATAGAAGACTAATAAAATCCACAGAAGAGATAAAGAAAGAAAGGAGTGATTTGTATAGAAAAAGGATCCATAACCTAAAACGTTAAAGTTTTAGGTTAAAGATAGAATCTTTCTTTGTATATGAACCTCTCCTCCCTTAAATATGAAATAATTATGAAATTCTCATGGTTCATATAAATGGCTTTCTGACTTATAATATGGGCAATCAAGTTTGAAGGAGAATCATACTGAGGTTGTGATCGGGAGCATCAAAATGACTGCATCATATTAATTTGCAAACTAGTTAAATTACATGTACTTAGTTCCTTGAAAGAGAAAGAGAAAGGGGGGCCATTATACAGGGTGTCCTCTATAACCGTAAAAAACTTGACACAGGAAGAACTTAAAAGCTAGCATTCATATGTGAATAACGGAAAATAAAGCAAGAAGCAGATTCCTCCCATTCTTAATATTGCAAATATACCAAAATTATAATACATTGCAACTATGTAAATTGTCATCTTTAAGATTTAAACCTAAATATACACGAAATCGATCCGTAGGATGAAGAAAAGGTAAAACTTTGATAGACAAACGTATAAGAAGAGAGAAATTGTTACGTGAATCGTGAACAAGGCCGAGACTCACGTGAAGGAATTAAATGTAGGCGTTTAATTTCACCAAAAATTATAATCAAGATTGTAATGTTTGCTCTCCTGAACAGGAAAGGAAATCAAAGAGAGAGATGGTCAAAAGTCAAAACATGCCCTTTGTCGGTGAGACTGAGTTCCCCACCTTGAGCTGTTTGATTTTGAATGTTCTTTGATGCAACTTGCCTAAAAGGGCATTGCCTTATCAAAGTCTTACTTTTTTTTCTTACAAAACATGTGTCCTCTGTCACTATAAGTTAATTTAGACAAGATTCTACAGCTAAGGAAAAAAAGGGCATGTTATAATTTTGTATACAGTAAGGTTTGCTAGGTTTAAGATCATGGGTTTATGTTAGATTTAAGAATCTGTCTGAATAATGCTTTTGAAGACCCACCAACCGAAAGTGGAGACACAATTAGGCCAAAATTTTACTTTCCCAGATTTCTTTTTGTTATCTTCAAAAGGCAAGAGCCCCATTTGCGTGCCACTAATTTTGCATTTGTGAAGTTTACTGGGGAGAATGATAATAGTGTTTCATCCCAAGTTGCAAGATAGTTCAAATTGAAAGGAAAAGATTGCCTGGTCACATACAATGTCATTACTCTCCAAGGCTCTTCTAAAGAAATTCCTGCCTTGTTCTCTCTATCTGGGAAATAGGATTGATTTGATCATCCAGTACTATAAAAGGAATTAAGAAAGCTTTCAACAACAAAATGAATGCAGAACAGTTTCCTCATAATGGTTCCTGTCTTGTTTTGAAGACAACAAAGATTGCTTACAAAAATAGAAATGTTGATTTCTAATTCTATTGTTCTTTCAAGTCTGTTTGCGGTTCAAGCCTCGAGGACATAACTAGAGACTGCAATGTGAAGCACTTCTCTATTTTCCTTAGTACAATATAACTTCTCTCTCTATTTTCCTTAGTTACAATATACCTTTTTTCTCTACAGGAGTACAAAAAAACACCAAAAGAATAAATCAAATGCTGATTAGTGGGTGGAAAATCAAGAAAAATAAAAAAAATATGTGGTAGCCAAAATTTCATCAGGTGGAAATCTGCCTGCTTCTGTGTGCTTCTGTGACTGGAAGGTGGTCAAAATCAACAGAGTATCCTATTTATAACATCCGTTCATTTTTTATAATCACCGTGCAGCAAACTTTCATAGTGTGTTCCTTTAAGGGCCTTTTCAACTTCTTCCCAGTTCTCAATCTGACTAGATAACGGTCCTTTGTGTATCTTTACTTGACGACTATAAAGATCTCTGTGAGGAACCTTCAGAAAATCTTCAACATCAAATAACTCCTGCTAATCCAAAGGCAGGAAAGTCTGTAGTATCTTTCCATTTCTAGGAACATTGAAACAGCTGAACCAAAACAATAAAGAAATAAGAAATATCGACAATTTCCTTACAGTGTGATTCTTGAATATATCCTCGTAGTAAAGAATCATGTGCCTAGTGCTCTTGAAGTACTCTAAGGCTTTGGCCGTCATGTCTTCTACTTGCCGCAGGCTTGATATCAGTAATGTTGCATTGATGGAAGGTTTGTATCTAGCCAGTATCTCTGCCTGAACCATTACTTGTAGAATTAGATACTTCTACTGAGAAAAAGAAGAAAGGAGGTGGACAGGCTATCTTAGAGACAGTAACCTCATGAGGTGAATGTACATGAGACTTGTGAGTCCCATTTAATAGCTTAGCATCTCGATCATAAGAATTTGCTAGAACTGATATCATCCTGCGCAAAAGATTTCTCCGGAAGAGAAAAATAGCTGAAACACCCTTGGTTTTGAAGTACTGTACTATGTGTTCATGATATTGCAGCACACCCTAAAGCAATATAAGCAAAAAACACAATTCAGAGAAAGGTATATAGTCTTGACAGTAGTAGATTTCACTTCTTCAATTGCTTACAATTAACCAAAATACAAATAGTTCTTTGATGGCAAGCTAAATGTGATAAACAAATGAGTCACAATAGTTTCATTAAGCCACTCTTCCTAAATGTCATCATTCAACAAAAAAAAGCACATCCAGGTTCACCCGTCAAGGACCATAAAGCATTGTCAAGAAAAGAGTCTGCGTTAAATTTATTTACTAAACTATTCAACGAGGGCTAATTGCCTGATCCATCAATGCATAGATACACAAAAGACCCAACAGAGCAACCATCAGAACAAGAGATGGATGGCATAAACTTTGAACAATAACAAACAGCTTCAACGCCACCAGACTCCCCAATCCATAAGAGTATCATTCAAGTATACCATAAAACACTCTATACAAGCTATTCCTCCTGCCTGCCTCATCAGAAGGCCAAAGAAAGTTAATTATTCTGTTGCAAACACACAAATATTAAACAGTAATATCTGCAATACTATGGCCACAAGAATCAGAACATGAAGAAAGTTGTTACTTCTCTCATTGTTTGATCATGAGATCAAATGGAAGAGAGTGGGAACCCATCAAGAAGAACTGTGTGAGGTAAGAAGTAGCAATCAGTTACACCAACGACATTGTATACCATTAGCAGGTCTTGCTAAACTAGAAGTCATGTGGAACTGGGGCTAAACATGTTTACACGGATCTTATAGAGAATAAATTGTCAAGTAATGATGCTACTACTCATCTGGCATACTTAGCAAATAAAACCATTGACAAATAGACATATGAAATAACACACTACGAGTAATACTCTCACCTGATTGAGCATCCACTTTAAGCCAACTGCAGCTGTACATTCATTCTTGGAAGCACTACTTGACCAATCCAGATTGTAAAGTTTGTCCAAAGTCTCTATAATCATAGAAACATTACTCCTCCTAACTTTAACAGAGAAAACCTCCCCATTTGAACTTATGTTAGTATGGTTGTTTAATAATGTCTCAAACCATCCACTCCCAGACCTCTGCATTGACAGAATGGCAAAATACCGCACAGGATTGCACACACATTCAGCCCTATAATGCACCAAACAGGGTTCATCAAGACTGACATAGAATCATGATATAATGCCAATTGTATAGAGGAATTACCTGCTATATGTTCTGGGCTTTGGGTAGTGGACATAAGGGATTTCCCAAAGTTCAATATCAGGTTTCATGCATGGCTTTTCTACCACTTCAACACCAAAAAATTCACTCTTGCCGCTGAAGCCAAATTGTTTAAGACAAACTTCGTATATGTACACACTGCAAACCACTACAAAACCCAACACAAGCAGCCTCAACACCAGCGGGGACTTCTTAGGAGCCTTAAAGATAAAGCTATCCTGTTATTCAAGGATTACCCACAAGTCAAAAATTTGCTAAACCTCAGTGACAAGTCATTAAACTTTCATCTGAATTGTTCCTGCAAAGTAACTCAGCTGCCAATCTAATAATACAAGTAGTACCCATAGTGAAACAAACAAAAACCCAGCAATAACAGTATCCAATAATCAAACACAAGAAAAAAGACAATCTGGGTTTGCTGCTGTTTACATGCATAAGCAAAGCAAACCCGTAAATCTAGGAATACAGCACGTTAAACAAACAAAAACCCAGATCACAAAGCATCACAAAGATTTAAGATAACATGTGAAAAATCAATAAAAAAGAAAATAAAATGCTAAATAGTAAACAGTAAAAAGGAGCAAATTAAAAAAAATAACGATATTTGGTTCAATGACAATCATAAACAAACCTTAGAAAAGAAGCAGAGATCATCAGCCATGGTTTTGAACAACTCAAAAAGCAAGAGAAAGTGAAAGAAAAAGCATTTGGTAGCAAAGTTTCGTTCTTTACTATTTCACAGTCCAACTATATCTCTACTCACTAACACTTTGAAATCAAATTAGAAGTAAAAAGACAGAGCAATTTAAGCTTTGTGGGTTTTTTTCACGTGAAGAGCAAAATGATTAGAAGATGCTTTAGAACAAAAATCATTCAAGCAGAGGAGAGCTGGCAGCAGGAAAACGACACTGCGTTTAAATGGGTGTTGGGCTCTCATTGGATTGACGACAATGCATGTGTTAGTTCTTTGACTTAATTACCAATTCTTGATGGTTCTAACTCCCATTGACTCGATTATTTAAGTAAACGACTAAAACATAAAAAAACGTGGTTTTTTTACTTATTTTTATTTTACATCTATTAAAGAATATAATTTTAAAATACACTTTTTAATATTTTTTTACAAATAATTATAGAATTTGTTATTAAAATTATGTTAAAACAGTTTTATAAATATTATCATGTATATAATAGTGTGTATTAAAATGCTTTAAGTTTTTAATTCATAAATCATTTTTAAAATAACAAAAATCTCCATCTTTTATTCTAATCAAATTAATGAAATTTGATAATCACTAATCAACATAATGCAAGCAGGAGGATTATTTTTTTGACTTGGGGTTTTATTTTAGCTTACATTTATCCACTATAAAATAATAGAAAAAGCTTTTTGACTTATGTATTATGCAATGTTTTAAAAATCATACTAAAAGTTAAATCGGTAATACCAGAAGTTTAAGGTTTAAAAGATTTAACTGACTGTTATAAAACCAGTTAAAGATTGAATAAAATTAAAGAATTTAAAATATGATTAAAAGAAAATTTTCTTATCTATCGTAAAATTTAAAATTTAGTTAAAAAGATTGTTAAATGAAAATTAATTAATTAGTTTTAGTTTATAAAAACTTATTAATTTGTAAAAATTGATCAATTAATTAATAAACTAATCAATTTTTAACAGTAAGAATTATTAAAATAAATTGAACCGACAAGTTTGATGGTTTAAGATTTTTACAGTTAAATCGGTCAAATCGGTCAAGTTTTATAATTATTAGTTTTTATGATATCTCAAATGTAAAATCTTTGAATCAATGTTTTGTTTAAAGAAAAGATTCCATTAAGCAACAATTAATGGGTCAAGCTCAAGTTAAGGTGAATAGTTATGTTTCACTCTCATTAATTATACCATTCAATGCATGTCAATTTCTTTGAAGCAATTTGGCACATTTTCTTTCTTGATCGAATCAAATTGAATTAGCAAATAGCAAGTACCATTGACGGAATTAGCAATATGGATTCACACAACTTTTTCTTGGAATTTAATCACTAGTAGCAATCATAACACCAATGGGATATCATTAACAATGCTCTCACACTCCATACCACTTTAAGTCTTACATTTCTTCATGACCACCCCATATCCTTTTTGGCTACAACTCAAACCTCAATGTTGTATAATCTTAGCACGAAATTGATATAATTAAATTGAAATTAATTAGATTTTGAATTAAATTTAAATATGAGAGTAATTTTGACTCAATTCAGACAAATATAAAATAATTTTATTTTAATATAACTGATCAAAACGACATTATTTTAATTTAAATATATAAATTTTCAGACTTAAATAGAATTTAAAGCTAGAAAAGAAGGGATGGATATTCCTAATCTTTCTAAAACTTCAAAGTAGTGGGGTTATATCCATATATATATATATATATATATACTTACTTTTATCATGTTTTGCTTTATGTAGGATAATATTAAAAAAAGAAAAAATAATGTAGTGGGGAGACATATTGTTGGAATCTATTCTATTATGATCTAACATACAAAACCTTTACCTACTCTCTCAAGTTCCTTTTGCTTTGTCCCACTATTATATTGCAATTTATTTCCAAGTGAAAAGCAGAGACACTGACTTGTGAGTTAAGATATGGAAGTCGTATTACTACTATAGTATGTCTGGTTTGGTAACAAATTGCTTTCAGTGTTCTAAATTCTGTCGTATTACTACTAGTATGTCTGGTTTGGTAATAAATTGCTGTCAGTTTTCTAAATTCTCTTTGAACTATTATCTTCTTTTATTCAATTTTGATTGTTATATAGTAAGGATTACTACATGTGGAAAAGAGTGGTCATCAAAGATGCTTGCATGATCAAGTAGTTAGCTAGGAATTCAATGCTGAAACCTGTCTTCCACATACTATATAGAGACACAGATGTTGTACCTAAAAGCGCATATCAAGAACTCAGCCATGGATTCAATCTCTGATGAAGTAGTCCACGATTTTCAAGGCTTCTTCAAGGTATACAAAGATGGTAGAATGGATAGGTACCCGAGCCCCGCCAATATTGTGTCTGCAGGATTGGACTCCAAGACTGGTGTACAAACCAAAGACATTCTGCTCTCGCCTGAAACTGGAGTCAAGGCCCGTACCTTTGTCCCAAAACCTGACACCCCTCATCGGAAACTTCCACTCCTTGTCCACTACCACGGTGGTGGCTTCTCCATCGGCTCGCCTTTCATCGCTGCATGGACCAACTTTCTCACTTGTATGGCCTATGAGGCCAATGTCATTGTCATCTCAATTGACTATAGGTTAGCTCCTGAGCATCTTCTACCAATTGCTTACGACGATTCATGGGCTGCATTGCAATGGATTGCCGATCACTCTAAAGGGTCAGGGCCAGAACCTCTCCTTAACAACCATGTTGACTTGCAGAGAGTTTTTCTCGCCGGAGACAGTGCCGGAGCAACCATAGCCAATTACGTAGCAATACAAACAGGGGTCAACGCATTGCCTGGTGTGAACATCGTAGGTCTGCTTATGGTTCATCCATACTTTGGAGATCCTCAGGAAGAGAACATAATGTACAAGATCATGAGTCCTGAAAGTTTAGGTCCTGATAAAGACCCTCAACTGAATCCTGCAGTGGATCCAAATCTGTCGAAAATGGGGTGTAAGAAGGTGCTGGTTTGTGTTGCAGAAAATGATGGTCTGAGAGGTAGAGGTGAGACATATTACAAGACATTGCTGGAGAGTGGTTGGGGTGGGGAAGTTGAATTTCATGAGACTGAAGGGGAAGATCATTGCTTTCACTTGGTGAAAAGTAAAGACGAGAATGATGACCTTATCAAGAAGCTTGTTAGCTTCATCGTTAGGGAGAACTAATGTCTTGTATTTGCAAGACAGTAGTGCTTGTGCTTCTTTATATGGTGTATTCCCTCAAGCTCTTCTCCCATCTAAACCAGAAAGAAAATCCCCATTTTGTGTACTGATAATCTTATTATTACTGAGCAGACTTTATGAAGTGTATTTAGGATATATGAAACCATGAATAATCCCGCTTACCATGACACGAACTAGTTTCAAATATTTCCAATGTCTACTGAAGATTCAAAGATAACCATGACGTCCCAGGCTTCTTCAGGGTGGACAAAAGCGGAACTATGAAGAAGCCTGGGATTAGATACATGACGTCCAACAAGACCTTGATGACAACATCTTCTACTTGTAATCAGGCATAGGAGATTTTAAGGCAAGAGTATACGAGTGATAAAAAGGTAATTGATCTAATATTGTAAACTCTTCAATGTGATTTTGAGACATTAGTCATACAAAGAATCAAACTATGCAAGTTTTCATGTCTAATGTGTTTGCTATCGTAAATCATGAATGCTTATGGTGAGGATATTATTATTAGTGAGATAATTGTGAGTGAGGCCCTGAGAAGTTTAACCTCAAATTTTGAACATATGGTTGCTAGCGTTGAAGAGTGTAAGGACCTATTTGTTTATTCTTTTGATTAATTATCGAGTTATTTGTTAGTTCATGAACATAGGTTAAATGGGTCCTCTGAAAAGATAGAGGAAAAGACATTTGAGGTGAAAAGAGAGTCTTCCTCTAAGGGGAAGATAGATAATTCAGATGTGGTGGACAGGACAGAGGCGACTTTCGAGGTTGAAGTTGTGGCAAAGGTGGAAAGTAGTCTAGTGAGTAAAGCTAACTTAAAATTATGATTTATTGTAAGAAATATGGCCACAAAGAGGTCGATTGTTGGACCACACGGATAGATGAGCAGAAGCAAGCCAACTTCATGGAGAAGGCTAAATAAGAGAGTAACTTGTTCATCGCTCATTCTCCTATTAGTGATTGCCTTAATGAATTATGGTTCACAAATAGCAAATGTTCTAATCATATGTCTAGAGCAATTTCACTATTTAAAGAACTTAATGAGTCCAACAAAAGTGAAGTTTGGTAATGTTAAACTCCTCCATGATGTATAATATATTCCTAATTTAGCTCATAATTTATTTAGTGTTGAGAAATTGACGGATTGTAGGAATTTGATTATATTGATAATGGCTATTGTTTGATTCAAGATAAGAAATATGATCGATCGATTGTTAGTAGCGCAGTAACTCAAAAAAAAAAAGAAGTTTTCCTTAAATGTTGTAATTGTGAAAATCAATGATTGTTAAAACTAATAAAGCAAAAATTTGGCACTTACATTATGAGCATTTGAATGTAAAAGTTTTGAAACTAGAGGCAGAAAAATATGGTTATTGGGTTACCTAAAATTGATTCACTTAATTTTTGTTAAGGGTGTGTTCGTGAGAAGTAAAGCAGAAAATTGTTTCATGTAAACAAGTCTTGGAGAGCTTTTTCTTGTTTAAAAATAGTGAACGTCGGTGCTAGTTGATATTTTGTTATCTATTGATGATTACAACCATATGAGTTGGGTGTATTTCTTTAAAAACAAGTCAGAAGTCTTTGAAAGTTCTAATAAATTTAAGGCATTGGTGGAGAAGGAGAGTGGAAACTAAGTCAAGCTTCTTCGTTCGAATAGAGGTAATGGATTTACCTCTAATGAAATTAATAGCTTTTATGAGCATAATGGAATTCGCATGGTGTTTACTACACCATATATTCCAAAACAGAATAGGGTGACAAAATGAAAAATTGAACCGTGGTGAAAATGACTAAGAGTATGATGACAATAAGTCATTTTCCAAAATGATTTTATGTAGAAGCAGTAATAACTAAAGTTAGTCTTGGCACTACAACAGGGTTGGACTTAGGTCTAAAATTTTATATTCAAACTCAGGCCTTACCAGAAGCCTGATTGGGTTCGAGCTAAATTTGATTTTTTAATTTAAAAATTGAAAATAATATTTTTACTCAAAATGACGCTGTTTGATTTTATATATCCAATTTTGGGTCAGGTCCAGCTAGGCAACCCAAGTCTAAGTCTGACTTGCAACCAAAAATTAAAATAATAAAGCCTGAGCTTAGCCTAAAGCTTGATCAACTAGGATAGGCTTGCGGACTTTTTAGGACAAATCAAATCGTATTGAACAAAAGTTGCCATCCTTGATTATAGTATATCTTATAAATATTACTCCTACAAAGAATGTTTTGAATAAGACTCTATATGAAGCTTGGAAAGACAAAAAGTTATTGGTAAACTACTTGAAAGTTTTTGGTTGTATAGCATTTGCTTGAATTACTTATCCTTCTCACTATAAACTTAATAAAAAGTTAGAAAATGTATTCTTATTGGCTATTATCCTCAATCCAAAGTATATAAGATGTATAACCTCGTAAGTGACAAGGTTATTATAAGCAAGGATGTTATGTTCAATGAAGAAGAACATTGAACCTGGAGCAACAGTTACATAGCTCCATCAATAACTCCTCAAGCTTTAAAAGATGCAATAGATACCCCAATGATAGAACTTTTTGAGCCAGCAAGTCCAAATGTTAATTCTAGTGATAGTAATAATTCAACTTCTGCCAGTAATAAATTATTATCTTCGACAAGCCCATCTCCATCAAGCTCCCGTTCTGAAAGCACCTCCACTGAAATTCAAATTCTTACATGATACATATGCATCATACAATTGTTTTTATGCCTCTAACTCTTTTTGCTATGAGGATGTTGCAGATGCTTAGGTTTGACAGAAGGTCATAATGAGGAGATGACAGTTATATAGAAAATCAAACTTGAGAGTTGGTTGATCTTCCAGAAGCGAAAATGTTATTGGGCTTAAGTGGGTCTAGTGCTCAAAGTCTCATACTGATGGTACGATTCAGAAACACAAAACTTATTTGGTTACTAAGGGGTATTTATAATAGCAAGGTGTCGACTTTGATGAAATATTTTCACCAATGGCTCGATTTTGAAATGGTGAGAAATTTTTTAGCCTTAGTTGCACAATTAGAATGACCGATGTACCAGTTTGATTTTAAATTCAATTTTTTGAATTGGAAGCTAGAAGAAGAGATGGGTGTTTCTCAGCATGAAGGGTTTTGATAGTGGTGATAACAACAAAAATAGCAAGTTAAAAAAGGCTCTATATAACTTCAAGTAAGCCCTATGAGCTTGGTATAATAAGATTGATTCATATTTCCTGAAAAATGGATTTGAAAAGAGAAAAAATGAACTAACTCTTTATGTAAAAACTGATTTCTTAGTAATATGTCTTTATTTTAATGACATGATATATGGGGTCTTGTGAGTTTATTGTTGTTTAATTTAAGTCTTCCATGATGAAAAATTTAAGATGTCAAATTTGGGTTTACTAATTATTTTCTTTGACTTGAGATGAACTAATACGCTAATAGAATTTTTATTTCCTAACATAAATATGATACCAATTTATTGAAGAGTTTCAATATGTTGAATTGTAAAACAACCTTGATTCCCATGAATGTCAACGAGTCACTTATTGCTAAAGATGGTACTCATTTAGCTAGTGCAAAGTATTGTTGGAGCTTTGATCTACTTGTCCTATACAAGGTTGGATATTACATTCTCTATTAGTTTAGTTTCAAGCTTCAAGTATAATCCATCAACTCATCATTGGGGTAGCAAAGAGAATTTTTTGTTATGATGTTGGAACTATCAATTTTGGAATTGGGTACTCAAAAGTGACAGATTTTAGATTATATGATTTTAATGATAGTAATTGAGCATGTTGTTTGAATGATATAAAAGGTAATTCTAGTTATATTTTCTCCCTTGGTTTGGGTATTGTTTCATGGAGTTTAAAAGAGTAAGACATGGTAGTTTTGTCATCGTCGGAAGCTGAATTCATCATTGCATCGTCATCAGCCTATGAAATAGTTTGGTTTAAGGAAATTGTTAGCTAATTTTGGCTACAATAAAAAAAGCTCAACTCAAGTATTATATAACAATAAGGTAACAATTGTTATGCAAAGAATTCAACTTGTCATAGTAGAACGAAGCATATAGACATTGTTATCATTTTATTCCAAATTTGATAATAGAAACAATAAGCACAATAAAATTTTGTGGAACAAATGAGCAAGTTACGGATATTCTTACGAAGTCACTACCACCTACCAAATATGATTATTTTATTATAAAAATGAAAATTACAAATTTTGAAATAAAGGGGAATATTGAACTTAGTGCTTCAAAATTTTACCATTCTATTTTTGGTTTTTAATTTTTATTTTTTAGCAAGTATTTATTAGTGAATTTATTAATTATCTAAATTAATTAGCATGTATTTTAGTCTAAGTTTTTTCTATTAAAAGTGGAAATATTAGGAGGACATGTTTTACCAATTTTTCTAGTTTTAGTTAAATTCACAAAGGATAGTGGTGGTTGTCAAACCAACAAAAATAAATCACCTTAATTCACTAAATACGAGTATAGAGTGAGTAAGGATCGTCTTCACAGGGAACGATGGATTTATCTCTTTTACAAAAATAAACAGTAAAATTGGGGGATTTTTAATTGTGAAAACAAGTTAACAAAAATTCAATTCAAAAGAAAACAAGGATGTAAATAAATTTAAGAAATTAATTAAGAGAGAAAGCTTCTAGTCAAAGTATGTATTTCCACTTTAATTCCATTACTTGATCATCACTGTAAAAATCAACTTATATATTCATAAATAAACTGGTTATAATTATTTGGCAAACGCTCTAAATAATCAATCTCTTCTTAATTTTTCGGTAATTAAGGGATGCCCATTAATTACTTCTCTAATTGAAAGATAACCCCTGGAAATTTGCCCAGCAGGATTTAATGTTCCGACAGTATTAAAATCTAGAGAGACCCAGTTCTAACTAATAAAAACACAACCGAATTCATTTAGATTAGATTATTCATTCTCACGACACAAATTAAACCATTTGCAAGACGATAAAATTATATCGATTGCCACTTTATTATTTCAAACACACAATTACGGATGTGCAGTTCTAATTAGCTGTTAATTATTTCAGGATTA
>JAOQMM010000172.1:23315599-23326749 GCA_027563515.1 Erythroxylum platyclados | reverse complement strand
TTTGTAGGACCAACAGCAAGTTATTGCATTTCAATTTATATTTCATTTAATAGCGGTTAATTTGATAAATATAATGTATTTCCTAGTTTTTCTTGGTTTCATACATTTGTAACAAATTTTTAACTCGTTTGGTGGAATAAATAACTTGAGTTTAAGCTAGACGATGGGATTTATAAATTTGAAAACATCAAGCATCAATTATGTTATTGTTGTACACTTTTTTGTGGGTTAAATGCGGATATTTAGACAAAAAGTGACCAAAGCTTAAGGATGAGGTTCTTTGTGCATAATTTTTTTTTGTATAATTCAATCTTTTTGTTATAATGTTTTGATTAGATATAGAACATGAGATTAATGTTTATTCTATTTGAGTCTAATCATATTAGTTATCTACTATTAGCAATTGATTTTATAACTGAAAATTGCAAACTATTTTACAAAGTTTTATTCCAACTTTAGCCAAAAATTGCTCGAATCAATACTAATAAAAAATAAAAGAACATTCTTCCTAATCACTTTAGAGTGATGAATCTTATATTGATCACTAAATTACCCTCATATAGTTTATTTTATATCCAATGATTATCGATTGAGCTACCCTTGACTAAAATAGATCATAAATAGTATAAAAACATAACAATTCTTGTATGAGATACTTTAGAAATATCAAGTCAAACTCACACGTCTATTTAAGTATCTCTATACTTTAGTTTATAAGATCAACTACTTCTTTTGTAAGGAAGAAACATAACATTGTATTAGTCTTTTTGTACTCTATTAATGTCTAGTCTTAATAGAACAATGATAAGAAACAATTGAGAGATAATATATAAATATAATATGAATATCACAATTATGATCTTATCATAATTTCATCTTCAATATACTTTTATCCTATGAATTTTACCATATACATCTGAATATGCATGAGATAAAGAATGCCTTTAAGGAATTATATCACTAAACTATAATTAACTAATTGGCTATAGGACATAACCATTTGCACTAGGTTAATCGTTTAAGTATCTTATATTACATCACTTCTTGCTACTGCTGGAATAGTGGTTTAAAGAGATAATTCTATAAGATTTTATATAGCTCATCATAATTAAGAGAAACTACCTAAACATATATTTAGATCCTTGATAAGGCCTTAGCTCCTTTTACATACCTAATATCTCTAATGTTCCACAGTACATTACTATCTAAACAATGCAAGTATACTAAGTTTGTTAAAGGACCTATTAATCCAATTAATTATTTCTACTAAATGAAAAATGTGTACAGATTAATTAGCAATATGCTCCATTGAAACATTTCCAATCTCAAAATAATATTATTCCAAGTAAAATATGCATGAACTAAGATTCACTTTGAAAGTTAATATCCTTATAATCTTGAACTCAAATATCAACTTATACATAGAATAATAAATATCTTTAATACTTCAAAAGTATAAGATATATCAAATACTAAATACCTTTAGTACATTATCTATATATTTAGACTAAAATAGGTAAACAACTTCCATATCTAATCTATATAGTTCCAATTTCCATAATTAAATTATTACCTTTTTCATACCTAAGAAAAGTTGTTCTTAAACTATCATATATTCAATGATTGAAAATGTGAAATTTTGTTTCATTATGGGCAAATATCTCTATATTCTCCCACTAGAGAGGACAACTATACTAATACTACTTCTTGTAGACATGAAAAATTCACAATCATCTTCAAAATATACCTTTTGAATTCATCATGAAAGTAGCATTGGCATGCCAAGTCGAAGCTCTAAGTAAGAAATTGGATGGATTAATAATAAATCCTTAGTTATTTCAGGTGATGCAGTATGAGGTGTGTGGGTTAGGATATCCAGGTCAGGAATGTCAAGCACTACAGGTGATGGTAAAGCCTGAGCATATGGATTATATGAGTAATGATCCTAGAATTAGAATAATCCATACAACAATACATACAATCTAGGATGGAGAAATCGCCCAAATTTCTCTTAGAAAAATCAAGGTCAACTAAAGAATAACCCTCCAGTAGGATTTCATTAACAACCACTTCAAGAAAAGAAGCCAAGCTTAGAAGACATCATGACCATATTTCTTCAAACTTCATAGGCAATATTTTAAGCCATCAAAACTTCATTAACAATCAAGAGGCTTCTATACATAACTTGGAAACTGATCAGTCAACTTGCAAAATTAGTTTTCGAAAGAAAACAAGGGTGTTTGCCCATTAGCACTGAGATAAACCCTAAAGAATGTGTGATGGCAATCAACCTTAGGAGTGGACAAGATTTGCAAGTGGAGAACAATAGCTAAAGTGAGGAAAAGAGTGGCATCAGGAGTCAAGAAAAAGCTAAAGATGAAGAGCACCTTCCAAAAGGTCAAGGAATATTGACTTGCCATCCCCTATCTCACTAAAGTGAAGAACGATCACATGGATGAGCAATTTGGTAAATTCCTTCAACTATTTAAAAAACTTTATATTAACTTACCCCTTGTTTAGGCTCTTACGCAGATGCTAAAGTATTCAAAATTCTTGAAGGAGTTACTAGAAAACAAAAGGAATTTGGAGGATTTGGCAACCATGATGTTGTGTGGAAGATGCTCAGTGATTCTTTAAAGCAAGATACCAAAGAAGTGTAAAGATCTAGGGAGTTTTACTATCTCTTGTCAAATTGGTTGCTTGAAAATAGAAAAGGCTCTAGCTAGCCTAGGGGCCAATAAATATGATGCCCTTATTCTTTATTTAATAAACTTGGATTAGGAGAATCAAAACCTACTACTATTAGTTTACAATTAGCAGATAAATGGGTACAGTATCCTAGAGGTATTACTAAAGATATAATGTTGATAAGTTTATTTTCCTAATTGACTCCATGCTTCTTGATATAGAGAGGATATAGACGTACCTCTTATTCTAGGTTGACCCTTTTTATCCATCTTTATGTCCATCATTGATGTTATTGAAGGCAAGCTAGTGCTTAGGGTTGGAGGCAAAGACGTCACATTAAAAATAACTAACGTCATGAATCCTTACCTTGGACATGTTGATGCTAGTTATTCCATCAATTCATTTGATGATTTAGTTTCAAATTTTTTATAGGACTCCTTTTACAAAGGTCAACCAGAGTTATTTCCAATTCAAAGTAAAAAGAAAGATGAAAATCACTCCACAAGTAACCAGTAGGTATCTTACTTAGAGGTTGATTTACCCATAGTAAAAAATTAGAAACTTAATTTTTATAAACCACCTTAGATCATATATGGGTACATCGAGTTAAAGACGTTAAACAAGTTATACTTGAGAGGCAACCTAAGAATTATGATAGATTTGATTAATTTGATTATGATATTTCAATTATATTTTTAGTTTAGTTTTAGGATTTCATTGATTTTTGGTATGTTTGGTGTTGAGTTATTGATCATCCTTATTATTTTTGCTTACTTTTTATGCTTATGGTATGTGTTATTTGATTCTCTTGGGTTTGAGTGAAAATTTTTAAAATTTTTAGGTGCACATGATTGTTTACATACCCGCGTACACAAAAAATCACATCTCTTGATATTTTACATGGTTCCAGTGACCTATATATTCATTAGACATGACTATGTACATCCCTAAAATTTTTAAAATTTGCTCATATGGTCATCCATGCTTGTGTAGCTCAAATTTCTAGAATGTGTCAACTTACACACTCGTGTCCTAAGTCACACGTTTATAGTGACTTACACAGTCCATTACCACATCCCTTTTAAAACCCTAAATGTTCTTCTTTCTTACCCTAAATGTTCTTCTTTCTTTCTCATTTTTTTCTGTCACTTCTCTGGTGTTCCATACACTCCCCCTTCTACAACCTATCCCAACCATTTTAAACCTATTTTATGACACCCAAATTGAACTTTTCTTCCATTTTACGTAAATTGCACTTAGAATTTTGGTTATTTTTGCAATTTTAAGGTTTATATTTGACATTTGCTTCAATCTAAGGTAAGCTTCCTTAATTTTCTTCTTGTTTTGCAATTATAAGCTGAATTTCATTCCTTTCCTTATGAATTATTGGATTAATTTGATGAATTACATTATGGATTGGATGAATTTGAAATTAGAATGTTAATTTTGCTCACTATTTGTGAATTATGATGGGCTTTGTTAGATCAGGCATAAATTTTTGTTGATCTAGAAATTAGTCAATGTTTGTTAGTTTAATTTTATACCCATTTTGTATTGCGCATGATTTAGGTTTAATTACATGTAGTATACGTTTAATTGTTTAATTACTTAATTTCCTTTTAAATTTTAGGAATTGCGTTTAGTAGTTACATAGTAGTCTATTTTTATTGGTTAATTGCATAACACAGTAAGTGTACGAATTTAGGGGGATTTCTTTTTCGTATTGATATTTATTATTTCCTTTAATTTTATTTTGTTTTAGGTGTAATGCTAAGAAGAACGGAGGCAATACAACAACGAAGGGAAAAGGAGATACCTATAAAAAGATAGAGAGGTGAAGGGTCTTCTAAAGGCCTGAGTGAAGCTTACCTACCACTAGTGATAGAGACTGCTGCATATCCACCAGTATGACACGAGATGCTGCAATTTGATGTCAGGCTTGTGAGCAACAATTCCAGAGAATACCCCAAACGCCAAATGGGTCGTTGCTGATAAGCTTGCCTCTTATGATTTCGTCAAGACCTCCAACATTAAAGACGATAACGATGATAGTCAAATATCGGACGGTGAAGGAACTTCTGTGTGGGTTTTGAAGGTGGGTTCGAAAGTGAGGGTGAGGATTTCCACGGATATGCAATTGAAGATGTTTGGCGATCAACGAAGGGTTGATTTCGTGGCCGACGGTGTTTGGGCGTTGAAATTTTACACGGATGAGGAGTATAGGAAGTTCGTGACCCAATTTCAGGATTGTTTGTTTGAGAACGTTTATGGGCTTGAAGCTAAAGACGAAAATAAGGTTAAAATTTATGGAAAAGACTTCATTGGTTGGATCAAACCCGAAGTAGCTGATGATACAATGTGGGAAGATGCAGAGGACGGTAGTCAGAGTACGCCTGTGCGTATTAACCAGGATTTGATGGAGGAGTTTGAGGAAGCAGCGAAAGGTGGCGTTCAAAGCTTGAGTCTTGGGGCTTTGGATAATAGTTTCTTGGTTAACGATTTGGGTGTTCAAGTTTATAGGAATTATGATAAGGGTATTCATTGGAAGGGTGCCTCTGTTAAGTTTGAGAGTCCTGGTGGGTCTAGTGGTACGCAATTTACAGCGAAGAAGGCTATGTTAATGAGGGCTGAGACGAATATGATGCTAATGAGTCCATTGAAGGAAGGGAAGCCACATACAACAGGGATTAATCAGCTTGACATTGAAACAGGAAAGATTGTGAGTGAATGGAAGTTTGAGAAAGATGGAACTGAGATTACAATGAGAGATATAACGAATGATACTAAAGGCTCACAATTGGATCCATCGGAGAGTACGTTTTTGGGTTTGGATGATAATAGGTTGTGTCAATGGGACATGAGGGACAAGAGAGGGATTGTGCAGAATATTGCTAAGGGAGTTGATTCCCCTGTTCTGCAATGGAGTCAGGGGCATCAGTTCTCTAAAGGGACTAACTTTCAGTGCTTTGCAACGACAGGCGATGGTTCAATTGTTGTTGGGTCACTTGATGGTAAGATTAGGTTGTACTCGAGGACATCCATGAGGCAGGCCAAGACAGCTTTTCCAGGGCTCGGTTCGCCTGTAACTCATGTGGATGTTACATATGATGGCAAGTGGGTGCTGGGGACAACAGATACGTATTTGATCCTTATTTGCACTCTATTTACTGATAAAGATGGTAAGACCAAGACCGGTTTTGGTGGACGTATGGGAAATAAAATACCGGCTCCAAGATTGTTGAAGCTAACTCCAGTGGACTCGCATTGGGCTGGTGCAAATAACAAGTTTCATGGAGGCCATTTCTCATGGGTAATTGCTCTTGTTCTTGCTTTCAAATCCCTCGTATAGCATACATCTCACTTGTAGTTGATCATCCCACGAGTTTTAGCACATCAAGGTATTGCAGCCTGATGGCCTGAACCCATCAAAATAATTTCTTTAACATGATTGCCTAACTGTGTATGATTCTCGTTTAGCTTGCTTAATCAAAATGCTGAGATGCAGATTGACTATGAATGAAAGAACTGGGTTAGGTGATCTGTTACGCTTCTTTCTTCAGGTTACTGAGAATGGGAAACAAGAACGGCATCTTGTAGCAACAGTTGGAAAGTTCAGTGTGATATGGGACTTCCAGCAGGTGAAGAACACTGCCCATGAGTGCTATCGGAATCAACAGGGTCTTAAGAGCTGTTATTGTTACAAGATTGTGTTGAAGGATGAGTCCATTGTAGAAAGTCGTTTCATGCATGATAACTATGCCGTCAGTGAATCTCCAGAAGCTCCATTGGTGGTCGCTACTCCAATGAAAGTCAGCTCTATCAGCCTCTCTGGCAAGAGATCACAAGGATGAGCCATCAGTGGTGAGAGTGAAAGAACTGCTATCCTGACAGTTTCATACTTCAATTCCATTTGTTTCATATGAATCTTTTTTCAGTTGGTCTTGTTTCTTACTTAAATGTAACGTGAAATCTTGTAATTGGTCTTCTTTATACTTTGTACGTAGTGTCAATTTTTTTATTGGCTTTGCTCATAGTGTGATCACCTGATTTTATCACAAGTGAATTTCGTGGAATGTTTGCAGAATGAATCCTCCTGTAATTCGAATCATTTGCACTCGTACCTTGAATTGGCTTTAAGTAGATATGACAATGGGTTGGGTTTGAAATTGCTTAACCCCAACCCGAAAATCGATCGGATGTGTCATAATTATAATTAGTTTTTAGCATCCAAAATCTTTTATAATCTCATCTTAAAGTGTTCAAACTCAATGTTTTATAAGAAAATGATTGAATCTTAATCTAAATTTGATAAGTTTCAAATAAATGAGTAATAATTTGCAAAAATCATTGAAGATATGATCTAAGGGATCGAAAGGATCATAACTATAAGATTTTTACATGATTTTGAAGACTACAAATTAAATAGAGTCAGGAGTAAGGCATACAATTTCTAATTTTTCAAAGTTCTCTTGTTTTCTCTATTCTTTAGTCAATATTAAAGTAGTTTCTTTACAGCTTTTAATGGTAGGAATGGTCATTGATGGCTAAGTCTTTTATTATTGGTTGAAGGAAATAAAAATCATTTTTGGAACTTGATGATTGAGAGGGTCTTATAGCGAAGTATTTTATTTACCCATGTATTAAATTGCTTTTCTATAATTTTATTATATGATCATTTTTTCATTAATTCCTAATGTGCATGATTAGTTTATTGGTTGAAATTATCATTTGCTAAATTAAAGTTTGAATATATAAAAGTTCAAGTCTTTTAATCACTTGTAGCAATTAGAAGTTTAAATTTGTTGTGATAGAAATTATTTCTCTATGGAAAAACATTCAACTAGATTAGATGCAATTTGATTAAATTGCTACATCAGAAATTGCTTCGTTAGTCTTTGGTTTCTTAAAGCTATTGTTTAATTAAAATTAAGATCATATATAAAGTTGTTAAATAATAAGGTTAATTGAATTACATATTTTTTATTAACTAATATTAAGGAAAGACATATTTATTATCACATCGAATATATGATTGATGAAATAATTATTTTGTGTCAATGATCAATCATGGTTTCAAAGGGTGGAAGCGACCATAAATCACGATTCTTTTATTGAAAATTTTCATTTCATTACTTCCTTTATTTTCTTTATTGCAAAATTTCACAAATCGCCCTTTTTGTTAATTATTCACCACTTGTTAGCATTACCACATGGAACAAAATGAAGAAGTAATTTTTAGAAAAATTCTTTCCAACTTTAAGGGTCATTAACATTCAAAAGGAGATTTGTGACATTTGACAACACAACAGTGAATCACTATATAAGTATTGGGAGTGTTTTATAAAGTTATGCGAAAATTGTCCACGCTACCAAATTAGCGAACAACTTGTAATTTAGTATTTTTACGAAGAACTTTTACCATTGAAAGTAGTATCATTGACGTTGCTAATGAAGGAATACTTATTGACAAACTACCAAATAAGGCTTGCACTTTGATTACTAATATGACATGCAACTCCTAACAATTCAATGTTAGGACATACCATTTAACTCGACAAGTTAATAAGGTAAATGTTCATTGGTAAATGTTCATTTTCTTAAAAAGCGTATGGAAGATCTTACCACATTTGTTCGTCAATTGGCAGTAGGAAAAATGGAAGTAGCAAAGATATATGAAATTTATTCAGTTGTAAGGCACCCAGCCAATATGTGTCTGACATTTCAAGATGGCTCCGACGAGCAAGTTAACATGACTGCTTTTTAGGGATAGCCTCAACAAAATCACAATCCCTTTTCTAACACATACAACCTAGTTAGAGAAACCATCTAAACTTGAGATAGGGAGATAGAAAATCAAACCAATCAATTGCATACAATTAGACATATAAACCTTATTTTCAGTCTAACAAGCCAAGACAATAATCACATCCGGTTCAAGCTTCAAATTCATGTATGTCTCTTGAAGAAATAGTTAAAAAAACTTCGCTACTAACACTTTGAAATTTTATCAAAAAACCCAGTCAAGTATAAAAAATTTAAAGGCTTAAATGGGATAAATGGCTAGTGCCAGTAGCTTTTTAGAAGTTTAAAGCCAAAATGTCACCAAAAGAGATCATAATTAAGCTGAAAAATCAATTTCTAACACTTGATTTGGCTTAACCAGAATCTAAGGATAGGTCGCATACTCTTCCCTTAGCTATACTTCATCCTTTTCCAGAGGCATTAAAGGATAACTAGAGATGGGAGCGTGATGATGATTTATATGAGACATTCTAAAAATCTGAGGTAAATATTCCTCTTTTTGATGCTATTAAATAAGTAACTAGATATGCTAAATTCTTAAAGGAAATTTGTACTATGACAAGAAGAAAGAAGCCGAAAAGAATTGAGAAAATGAAAGTGAATGAAAAACCCTTCAACAATAATTCAAAAAAATCTTTTAGACAAATTAATTTTTCCTCCTGACTTCTATGTTTTGAAGAAGGTCATTTATGAAAATGACAAGGATAAAAATTGAGGTGTATAATAAAGCTTTAATGATGGAGTTTGATGAAGATGTGATTTAATTTCAAAATCATGATATGATTAAATCTCCCAATAAGGATTGTCCCTGTTTTTTCAACTGGTCTCATTGTTTCATTAGCTTGGGATATTTTTAAGAATAAGGAAACTGATTTCGATAGATGAATGATTGTATCATCGATCTAACAACATTACACAGAAGCGCTCTTAGGAGACACCCTAAGTTTATCTTTCATTTTACTTAATTTAATTTATATTTGAATTTTCTTTCAATTTTTTAAGGTTTTACTTGCCTTTAGGAATAAAAAAGAGTGAAAATTAGGTGAAATTTGGGATGAAAATAAGGATTTTGAGTTGTTCTTAACAATAAACCTATGTAGGTACCAAACACGACCATGTGTCAATATTGTGTATCAAATTCTAAATGTGTGAAATTGGAGGGGCTGCCTCACAAAGATACATGGTCATATAGGATTTGACACACCCATGTAAGTATAGATACGCTCATGCACCCTAACTGTGTATGTCTCTGCAATTGTGTGAATCTCAGAAAACTTTAAAAATCTCTCTTTTCATACACCTACCAATTAAGTCACACCTCGACGAGCCACTAGCAACAACTAATACCAGTAGCAGACCCACCCATTATGCAATCTTGCTAAATTCTCCATCCAAAAAAATCACAAAGAAAGAAATGATAGTTTCTTTTTCTTTGCTCTCTCATTTTATTTTCTTTCCATTTTTTTGGGCTTTATTGGGAAACATTGAGGATAATGTTTTAAATAGGTATGGGGGTAGGAATCTTCCTCCTTGTTTTGATTTTGTGATATTTTGAACATTTATATGATGTTTTAGCACTTTCTTTTGATGTCCTATTTATGCCCAATGCTTTTGGAAGTTGAGGAAATAAGATTTTTCAAAGAAACTCTTGTGTACAAATTGAGACTAAGATTGATCAAGAGAAAGCTAAACACTTTGGTAAGTTCAAATACCTACGGCATGCACTTAGACAAATTAATTCGGTTGATTGATGAAGTATTGCATGATGACTAGGTGAATTTGTTTGAAACCCGTGAGCATTTGAGTCTTCAATGATAGAAACATCTTATGGCTATCTAATTTTTCTTTGGGGTGTGACCCTATGTCATTTGGATACCTTTAGAACTTGTATTGAACCAATTTGAATTACTATGATACATAAGACTTGAATATGATAAATGCCTTCCTTGTTTTAACCATTTAACTTAAAAAGTCACCTTACATAATTATCCCTAATTCAGCCCTTTTAAGCCAATTCTTTCCCTTTCTTTGTGTTTTAAACCCATATCACAAACCAATCTTATCATATATCCTATCACCCAACTATGTGTTTTTAATAAGGTATTTTTGAGCTATTTGGGGAATTAGATGAGACTTTTGTTTTTCAAGCTACACATTTTGTATTCATGTGAATTTTGTATGATGGTTGCCTATTGACGATTGTTTAAAAAAAGAAAAAAAATCAAGAATAGAATAATTGCAGCCATAGTATATTTACGTTGACAGATGAGTACTTGCTTACATTCTTTTCTCAACCTTATTAAATATGTGTGGTCTTAGCCTAAAATTTAGCCCTATCCAAAACCTTAACCCAAGCCTTATTATATCCAATTAATAAAAGTTCTTTTAATTCGAGCCTTTAGGTGTTCATGGTGAGGAAATTTTGGTGTATATGCAAGTTTATAGTGTTGTATTCCTTGTGACAGGAGTTTAAGAGTAAACACTTAAGCTTAAACTATTGTGCAATAAAGCGAACACCATAAGGAAATTCACCAAGACTTTGTGCATACTGTTGATTAAGATCATCATTAATTGTCTTTGTTTATAATTTCTAGTGAAAGACAACTTTGATGTGTGTTGATGCTCAACTCTTTTTCTGTCTAATTCTTAAGAAGTATACA
>JAOQMM010000172.1:23279440-23309247 GCA_027563515.1 Erythroxylum platyclados | reverse complement strand
TCTTGCCTTCTTCATTATTTGGCGGGAAAAAGTAGTTGCATCCTAAGCAACCTTCGATGTTGCAGACACTGCAAACCTCTAAATCAGGCGGCGGGAGCATTGAAGTGGATGTGGAGGTTGAGAATTGTGGTGTCTGAGGGAATTGGAACTGAAAGTTGGAGTCTTGGCAGAAGCTGGATGTATCAGCAGTGCCGGAGACAACGTTTCTCAGAGCACCAACCATTACAGCGAGTTCCTGCTCTTGGGTCAGGCGGGGGGCCGGGGTTAGTGGTGTCGATGATGAGAACTGAGCTGCCGCATCTCCGAAGAGTAGCCTTGATAGCTCGGTGGACGTCTTCTGCATTTGCTTTTGTGATGTGCGCGCGCTCTGAGATGACTGAAAGCGTGCAATGGTTGGGGGAGAGCGAGAGGACAAAGGTTTATATATGGTTGGGTAGTGACATGGCACTGCCAGCTGTAACACTGATGACACACGGGTTTGAAGACATAATAGTCCACGTGATAGTTATACGTGGGAAAACAACGTTCGATGCTGACGTAGTAGATGATGTTCACAGTTAATTTGGACGGAGACGGGGACAGTTGGTTAGGAGGAGTGTGTTGCTTGTTTTTTTTTTTAAATTTCATAATTTATAAACATTGACTAAATAATTATATTTTATAAATTCTCTTAATAGTTCAGTGAAGTAATATAGTTGAAAAATCTAAAAAAAATTAAAATTCCAATCCATATATTTTAGTTTCAAAACTCCAACGCACCAAATATTTGCAAGTCAGATTAAAAAATTTAATAGTTAGGTCAGTTTAAGAGTAAAAATTTTAATCAGTTTAACTTTTCCGTTCAGCTTTTAATTTTTTAGTTCGATTAATTTTCACTTAACAATCCCTTTTTTAATAAAACATTAAATTATTCGTTAAGAAAGTATAGTTTATTTTAATCATATTTTAAATTCTTTAATCTTTAGCTAGTTTTATAACGATCTAATACCGGTTGAACTTTTTAATCCTTAAACTTTCTATCTTATCGGTTTAAATTTCGATTTGATTTTTACAACATTGTATTTACATACATATAAGAAATAAAAGAATTTTAGTACAGTTGCATTAGGTGATTAATCAATAAAACTCGCGCTTCATGATTTTAGACTTAGAACAGCCTGTTATAGTGTCCTGATCCATGGCCTCCTATATTCATCAAGCTACTAACACATGCCTTCCAACCCACAAAAACTATTTGAACCCTAAATCCAGAAATTAAGAAAGGTGATTATTTGCAAATAAGAGAAATCTTAGTTTGGATGAGCGAAGAGCTAAATCGTGATAAGAATGTATACGCCTTGGACTCCACGATTGGACGACACACGCTTTTAATATTTAATAAGTCAGCCGTACCTTTGACTATTTTCTCTTCTCGAAGGGGAATGGTACGTTGACAGTCAACTTCGTAATTACAACCGTACGAGTAAGAGTCAAAGACAGGGTTTCAACGTAGTTCACATACAGCGATTACGGGTCAACCAGTATAATCTCATTCAGCGAATCGTTTGTACTGAATTATGGAAGAGTTTAAGAATAAAAAAGCGAGCAATTGTTATTCAGAAGCCATGATTGGACCAGGGAAGCTTCATTGTTTAACCGGTCAGATATATATTTTTGTAGAAGATGATGAGACAGTGACGTATGAGAAAAACCAGATAAAGCTGACTCAAAGAGGAAGAGTGTAAATCAATAGGAAAAGAAAGGGCAGAGGACAAATTGACTGAGTCCAGAACCTTCAGGACCAAGCCCCAGGATTTCCAAATAATGGTAATTGAAAACTAACGGTAGAACTAGAACGCGTTCAGACACTAGATTCTGTCAGGTTGGAGGGCATTCTCAGACAATGCAATTCATTCATGTCTGGCAATTGTTGAGGAAAAGCGCAGCATCCACAAAAGAAACGTGTGCAACTTTGTCTCTGGCAGAAGTTTGGTTACAGAGACAGACAGGAAGGTGGAAGATTTGTTGTACTCCACCTGTATGGAGTTGTTCACTGCTCACAAACAGTTTTTTCTTTTTTTTTGAAATTTCTCAGCAGCAGCTTGAAGATGCCATTGAATTTACGACCGAGTTCTACAGTTAATAATTCTTGATGAGATGGATAAGTTAACACACAATCTTATTAAATTCAACAGTGGCATGTGCACCTGATTTAAATTGAGACAAAGTTAGTCCTAAAAACAGTTGGTACTGTCACGTTAAACAAAAAACAAAGGATTGTATCCAAGCTATTTCACTTTCAACACCATTTACAAATCATATTGCTTAATGCTGGAGCAAGGTCCTCTCGAGTAAACAGGTATACAGGGATCTTGTATAATTTTCACATCAAAAAGGGTTGAAAATAGATTACACCATCTCATTATCTCTATACTAAAAATTTTGAGCGAAAGAATTACAATAGCAGCGAAATTCACCTGAGAGGTAATAGTTAACATATCAAGGTGAAATTTACAAGTCATACCATAGCCTTAAAGCCACCAATGAAACAGAAAGGTTGAACAAAATCTTTCACTTACTCGTCATCTTCAGAATCTGCAGTAGAAATAACGAACTGAAATAGATCAAACTTGAAATAGAAATGGCTGCAAATCAAAATAATACAGAAATCCGGATTAAAAAAAACAACTATGTTGCTTTTCTCGGTGAATTTTCTCATCTTGTAGTTCCATGGATTCTTAAGATTGTTCAAGGGCATGCGACATGCTGCTGTGATAAAGTCAAGTAAATATGGGCCAAGACAAGAAAAACGGCACAGCTAATTAGTCTTGTCAACATAGTCATAGAATTGGATGACTCATGTCAAATTATGTATACTATTTTTTTAATTTTTATCACCTTTTTTTGTTCTTTAGGTTGTCTTGACACAAGAGGGAAGGGAAGAAATAAAACCTTTTATCTCAAGTCCTGAAGGTGACCTAGTACAGCTAGGCTACTAAACTCAAGTGGTTGGAAATAGTTTTTTTTAAGAGACTACTGAAACATTAACAGACTTACCAGATCTTATATCTTCCCCCACTTGTCCTCTATTTCGAAATTGTCTTGTTATCATTGAGCATATCAGAACCCACCAATAAATATGGAACACAAGCAACGTAAGTAGCATTGTATTGAAGACATAATACAATGATCTATCATACGCCTTTCTTAAATTCAGAATGTCCAACAAATCGACACTGAAATATGCCAGGAACATTCAGGGATAAGCCAACCAAAGCTGTTATGTGCTAAATAGAGAAAGATCAAATGATGTATTCAGAACAAACCTTGAAGACTTTATAACCCAAAGTGGGAAGAATATTAATCGCAGCGTGAGCCATGAAAAGGCAAATAATCCAAAGAAAATACTTGCTTCACGCTCCTTCCCAGAATATTTAAAGACTTTAGCAGCTTCTAGGAACACATCACATGCATCGTGCAGGGCAAGAACAATGGACCCAATTCGGAAAAATCTGAAGTTGGAAACAAGTGAATTATATAATTGTAGATATCCAACAAAGATTGTAAAGTCAGCTTGTCAATTCTGAAACTACTCTATCATACAGAAGCTAAAAAACAAAGGCTACAGAGCTCTCAAGATACATGCTTTACCTTCTCAATCTTAGATATAATGGTCTACAAACTGAATATTTGATATTCTGAGGGAAAAAAGGACAAAAGAAAAGTAGCAATATCTAGCAAACAATAATGGATGGCATGATTGAGCTCAGCCATAAGAGCACTTCATCGTGTCCTCAAATAACGATAAGTGAACTGCAACTTTCAATGACATGATCTGTTCAGGGAAAACTTGTAACATCTAATTTCTAGTTCGAGTAATTCTTACATCACATATGTGGGCTATGTAGGTACAGGGACAGAAGCTAAAACAGAGGAAGGCTGCAGAGCTCTCAAGATAAGTGGTTTGCCATCTCAATCCAGATATGGGGACTACAAACTGAATATTTGGTATTCTGGAAAAAACAAAAACAAAAGGAAAGAAGCAATACCTAGCAAATGATAATGGATGACATGATTGAGCTCGGCCATAAAAGCGCTTCATTGTTTTTCCACTAAGGACAACTAAAATGCAACTTTTGAAGACATGATCTGTTCTGGGGGAACTTGTAACATCTAGTTTCTGGTTTAAGTAATCCCTACACCATATATGTGGGCTATGTGGGTACTGGCTAGTGCACTGCGCTGCCTCACATGATATCTCCTCATTATACTTAGGATGTGAAGTAGAGCGGATTTAGCATCAACACAAATTTGAAGTACAGACTAAGTCAAATTCCCTAGTCAGGTGATGCTTATGTAATTTCCATGGACTTAGTAGTATGCCATGTGTCATGTTAGTGTTTGTGCCAACTGGCTGTTTACATGGCTGTCATGCCACCAAATGAAACATCATCATGGCATCTGACTTTAGTATCCTTAGGCAGATGTAGAACTGTAACTTCAACTAGCAAGGGCCTTATTGAAACCGAACATTGAATTTTATAAATAGAATGATGAGATCAAACCACACAATCTCAACCTATAAAGCAACTAAAAGGAAAAGTGCTAAATGGACATAATACCTGTTCAGTACCCAAGAATTGAATATATAACTCAGCAATAAAAAAAATTTCCCGGGAAAAGCTAATTCTTATAAAATTAACTAGAGTAATTGTTAAACAATGGATATTTTTTCAGATGCTGGCAAGGATAAGTGAGTAGGAGAACATAAACACAAAACATGCTTATAACATGTAATATCTCAACCAAAAAACATACATAGCAGCTCCAGAGCAGACCTATAATTTTGCCTTATCACAGACTATCATCTTCAAGAAGAAGAAGGATGAGAACAGACAGAAGAAAGAATATTTGACTCTTCATGGATGAGAATCAATGAAAAAGTTGAGTAAATCTTGACCTTGTAAAGAACTTTGAATTTATGCCCATATTGCCACCAAGAATTTGAGGACTGAATCATAATTGAGGTTTACCGTGCAATATACGTGTATCCAATCAGTATAACTGTTATGATGTGATGAGACATCATCACTGAGAAATCCTTCCTTCTCGTTTCCCATGTTAGGAGGGCAACAATACCGTAGATGTAAAACCCACATTGGCACATATAGAAAAGCTTTAAGGGGAGCCTGAAAATGAAAATGAAAATGAAAATGTGATTCAGATCAGTACAAAGCAAATAATAACCCAGATAGGTCAGTTAGGTTCTTCTCTTAGGTAATAATGCAGGTGAGAGAAGAGGCTGTTAATACAAACTCATCTAAGAGAAATGTATACCGCGTAGTAATGATAAGACCTATAACAAAAAACAAAACGATCTGAATGTACAGATTCCTAGCATATGAAATACTCACTTCAGTTCCTGATCTGGCCATCCTTTGAAGTATTCTCCAGTATCTTTGAACCACGGCTCATCGAAGGTTATGTTTAAAATCCAAGCTTCTACAGCGCCATAATATGCTAGCTTCCACATTGATTCTGAGCATTTTGCAATGGTTGCTCTTGTAGTCTCGTCAATCCTTGACTTAATGGCTTTTCTATCTGAAAACCATATAGCTAGCCTCTGAACAAGCGTGAAGTTTATCAGAAAGACGCCAATGAAAGAAGGAAGAATTCAACAAATAGACATACAGACACATACGCATACACATATATCTTCTTGTCTATTGCCAAGAAATGAAATCAGATTTTCAAATTTTCACTAAGCCATTGTTTTGGCAATCCAGGAAGATTCATACTTCGCCCAAACAAAATATACTCTATTGAAACAATTCTCATAGCGCATAACACAAAAGGGCCAACCTAAAAATTGCTGGCGATAACCCCGCGAATATTATAATTTGCTTCAAGATCAAATTTTCAAATTGAAGTCAAAGAAGACGCAACAAAGCCACTAATTTTTTAAGCTTACATGAGCTCATATGACGAAACAGAGGAACTGAAATCTGAATTCCACTTCACTTAATTACACATAATCTCTAAGCAAAATTTAATACCTCTCTGAACTCAAAAGGCCTTAATTATGGTACACCAAAAAATTAAAATTAAAAGAGAAATTATAAAAAAATTGTTGCTTCAAGTCATATCTCTCCGTTTTTGCTTCAGTTAATTAGCAACTAACTTCAATTCACGAATTCCTTAATTTGCTAAAGCATTTTAAACTCTGCCTATCAAAAAAGAAGAAGAAGAATACGAAACAGAGAAAATCATACTCGGAAGATGAACTTGTCCAGTAAAAACCTAGCAGCTACGAAGCCGAATGCAAAATACAACGAGATGACGAAGTGCGACAACTGCACCGAGCCATTGTAGCTCGAGATCGAATCCATGTGATAATTTTCCAAAAAAAATAAAAAGAAACTCCTGGATGTAGATTAGCGGCGGCTCCAACTTCTCTCAATTGGAACCGTCACCAGAAAGTTCCGCATTCACTTACTTCTCCGGCAAAAGAGCTTCAGAGATCTAAAAACTTGACCTAATTCACTCGAATATCGCGCTTATTTGCAGAGCATATGTGTCCGAGAAGAAAGACGCAGAAAAGTAGGAGAAATGTCTTGTTTCTATGTGCATGGCATGTTTACCGACGGATCAGATGCATGTCAAAGTCGTCATCAAATCGAAGGGCTGTGGTTTCTTATCTTGGGTCCAAATTTCGGCGCAGTAACATTATGAAGTCTGAACATTTAAGGAATGAGCATAAACACCAATCGAGGTTTAGATTAGCGTAAAGACGTGGCTTTTTCATGACACGTGGCTTTTCGATGGATTTTATAAAAGGATTATGAACAAAAGCTTAATCCTCCTCTAATTACAGCTTAACCAGTTAACCTTGTCAAAGTATGTATTAGAGGGAAGTCAAAATTGAACACGAAAATGTACTTTAAATACGGATTCTAATACACATAATAAATTATAAATTATATATTTTAATAAAATATTTATTAAATTAATAAACTAAGATTAAATAATAAATTTATATAAATGTCGATCTTAAAATTTTATATTTTTAATATTAAAAAAATCAAAAAATCTCAGTACTTAAAAGACATTCCATAAATTCTTAATCTTAATTAGAGAATCAATCCTAAACTTTGCATGTGAATAGAATTTATACGGGGTGGGGTGTTATTGTTGTTATTATTGTTAATTAGAGAATCAGGAAGTTGGTCCTTAATCACTAGCAATTTGATTAACATGAAGCAAGAAGGATTAACAAGAAAAAGGTTATAATATTTATACTATGTTGATTTTTTTAAAATATGTAATTATCATATTTTTTAATTAGTTTTAAATCTTTTTAAAATATAGTTTAGTTTTAAAATGTTTATTCTAATGAAAATGACAACAAATAAAAAAAATATTAGATATGTAATTTTTAATTTATATGTCATTTTATTTTTAATAAAACAAATATTTTTTAATTTTTAAAATATACTTAAAAGGTTTAACATATAAATTGGGATAACAATGGGCTAGGCCGAGCCCGAGCAGCCCCTGGCTCAGCGTGTCGGTGGCTTCCGACCCATCTACATTATTTTTTAAAAATCTTAAATAAAACAACGTCGTTTTACACATTTCGGTCGGGCCTGCGGTTGGCCAACCTAAGCCAAACTTAGGTATGACCGAACCGGATCGAAAATATCATCCTTACATATAAATAAATAATTTAAAATATGGTTAATTAAAAAATCTCAAACTTTAGTCAATTTTATAATTATAGTCTGAACTTAAAAAAGTGACAAACATGTCTTATTAATTAAGTTCCTGAACACGTGAAACTGTTACGTAAGCAAAAATAACATAATCATTATCGTCGGGTTATAATTGAAAAATTGAAAGTTTGAATATTTTATTGTCACTTTTTAAATTTCAAGTTATAATCAAAAATTTGATCAAAGTTTAAGAATTTTTTTAATTAACCCTTTAAAATATTTGATATTTAGGCAAAAATTTAATAGTATTTAACGCTAAATAAATCGGATGTAGTAGTCCCACGTCCAACACCAATTTTTGGATTTATTTTTCTGGTAAGTATAATTAATAATTGCTCTAGTTGGTTTTTAATAAGCTACTAATGTTAGGCTTTCTAGCTGGATATTTACATCCAGGAAGAAATCTTCCGGCCCATCGAGGCTTCCATTGAGCCCCATTCATTCAGTCTTTTATTTTAAGGACTTGCTACGTTATTTATTTTTCTAATTCCTAAAGCTCATAAGTCTCATATCAAAATTTTAAAATTAGAAGATATAGATGTTTTTATTATATTAAAATTTAAATATATTTGAATTAGATGCAGAGATATACTTATACTTTTCTAGCCGAAAACTCCACGCATCATGAGATAAAATAGTGGGCTTCATAATGATTATGTTAGATTCAATATCCATGTACCTAATAATTATTTGTAATAATTAATATTTTAAAAATCAGACCAGAATTTGAAATATAATTGAAAGAGATTATTCTTATTCACTAAATAATTTGAAGTTTAATTAAAAATATTGTTAAATGAAAATTAATTAATTTATTTTAGTTTATAAGAAAGCCGTTCAAAATCTTCGATTAATTTGTACGACCATCGAAGAATTTGTTTAGTTATTTCTTTTATTCCTGTTGATTTTTTAATTGTTTTATTGTGTATATCGGATAACTTATTAATTTATGAAAAATTAATAATTAATTAATAAATTAATCGATTTTTAATAACAATAGTTATTAAAATAAATCAAATATAAAAATAAAAAACCGAATCAAAAAATTAAATAGTTTAAAATTTTTACAGTTAAAACATTGACTTTTTCAATTACTTGTAATAATTACAAGGGTCTGGAGACGTTCTACAGGTTATAATAACTACTATATGGGCTTTAGTAAAGGAGAGAGTAATAAGGAAAATGTGCTATTAATTTCTTATACTAATAAGGTTTAAAATTGCCATAATTTCATTTTTATTATATACATACGCGGACATCATATTATACATGTACAGTATATTATTATAATAATTTATTATATCACTAACAAATTCCAGTAATATATAAAAGTCAACTGTATCCAATACACAAAGTTTCCTATTTTGTGAGAGTTTAAGGAAATTCATGATGTACGCAGACTTGAACTTGTAATCATCCGATTATAGATATACAATTTTATCGATTGTTCCAAGGCTTACTCTCAAATTTTAGTAATATATATGCTATTAAATAACTAATTTCTCTTTTTTTTATTTTGGAACTCATTTTCGTCATTGCTCCAGTTTAGAGTAGACACATCATTTCACAAAGTTTATCAATAACCATTTTTAGATTATTCCACTGAAAACTAGTGATTTGCAGATACAAACTAATTATTCCGTTGCCATGGGTGACATATCAACAACCTATTCTCTTTGGGTGAATTATAGCCCTCACTTTCAAAATCCAACTATCATATGGTTTTTATTCAGGTAGAAAAGAATAACGAAAATGTGCTATTAATTTCTTATAGTACTAAGGTTTAAAATTATTGCAATTGCATTTATATTGTATATGATGAATAATAAATTTATGATTAATTAAATATGTGAATATAGACACTAAAAAAGTTAAGGTCTTGTTTGACAATCAGCGAATTGCATTAGTTGTTAGTTGACTCTATTAGTAGTTAACTAATAACGGATTAATATAGCTAATTTGACAGTAGATAAACATCAGCTATTTATTTAAAGATGTTTGGTAAAATTAACTGTTTAGTATTAGTTGTTCATGTGTAAAATAACTTATAAGGGCATAACTTAAAAAAAGATTTATAAGGACATGAGTATTATATCTTAGTATTTTTTTTGAATATTTTTATAAGAATTTAAATAGAGCAAAAGAAATCAACACCATTATTTCAAAGTTAAAAGAAGACGTACATAATGGGACGATAACTCTTTATATATTTTGACTCAAATTTGATATTAATTCAACTTCAAAAATTAAATTTAAATAATAAACTTATTATCTCTATCTCTATCTCTTTGAATAATTTGTAACAACTTTTAGATATAATAGTCTTTTAGTTCCTTAATTTCTCAACCACTAAAAAAAAATGATCCTCATAGGAGCATTTTCAAAATCAACAGATCGGGTTCAATTCAATTTGTCAACCCAATCAGTTGATTACTAAATGTAATTATCAACAGTTTAAAATGGTCAAATAAGTAAAACCTTTCAATCCGCTAAGAAATAGCGGATAAGTCATTTACCAACCAAGACCTAAGTGATTCCTTTCTTCTTCTGTTGCAACATATAATCCTCGATAATATCATATAAGAATATGAGAAACAAAGAAAATAAATTATAGAACAAGAATAAGAAGAGGAATATAGTTTCAAATCATATTATACACATTATATTATGTATTGTCACAGAAGTATTTTCTGTAACTCTTATAATAATTTATAAGTGCAATATAACTAATTGTCTTTAGTTTAGAATCTTGCTTTTCACTAACAAATGCCACTTATATATATATATGCTATTAAACAACTAATTTGTCATCAAATATTCGGCCCATCTATTTTGGAATTCATTTTCAACCAATGATTAAAAAATTCAACCGATTTGATCGGTTTAATTGTAAAAACTTTGAGCCTTTCAACTTTCCAGTGATAATTACTTTAATAATTGTTGTTGTTAAAAACTGATTAGTTTATTAATTAGTCGGTCAATTTTTATAAATTAATAAGTTCTTACAAACTAAAATATATCAATTAATTTTCATTTAACAATCTTTTTTAATTAAAATTTAAATTTTTGGATAAGTATGACCTCTTTTAATAATATTTTAAATTCTTTAATTTTATTTTATCTTTAACTAATTTTATGACAGTCTAATATCAGGTGAACTTTTTAAATTTTAAACTTATTATTTTACTAATTTAACTTTTCATCCGATTTTTAAAATATCATTTTCAACTTACTATTGCACTCCAGTTCAAGTTAGACACATCATTTCACTTTACTTATCACTAACCATTTGTAGACTAATCGACTAGTCAACTAGTGATTTGCCATATTAATTATTCGGTTGCCATGGGTGGCATCAAGTCATTACAAACCTATCAAGGTACAGTGTTGGATTCCAACAGACAACAAGAAATTGGGGTGTCCACTTAAATACATTGGGTATTTTTAGTAAGAATTTGTAGGTCACATATCAACAACCTATTCCCTTTGCATGATTAACACAGAATCTAAATATCATACATACTGGGCCACACCCTAATGTGCAACGGCTTCATTGTCCAGAAATCAAGATTGGCTAATAAAATTGTCATGTTCTTTCATAATGGCAGATGCCTTACAATTAAGGGATGTACTCAACCAATCAGAACACTGACACGTGGACATTTCAAGACCACTACAGCAATTATGATGGTAAACAGAGCTTATGATACATCAAAATCCAAGTTACAGAGGAAAAGATACATCAGTTTGCTACATAGTTAAGAATATCAAAGCTTAAGTAGTCCCTAAAGCCTAAATGCAAGATGGGGTAATGTTGTACTAGGAAGGATAGTGACACCCATGACAAAAACAATGGGGTAGGGTTTTGATGGAAGAGGTTTTTGAAGTTAATCATCAAAATAGAAGGCATTTTAAGGGAAGACAGCTTGCTTCAGGCTGGGAGATTCTTTCCAGTATCTAGCTAGGAGGCCTTGTTGAGGTACAGGAAATGGGGCATACTGAATCCCAACTTGCGATCCTACCACTTCCCACCTACAAGCGAGAAAATTTTGTCAGTGAAGGGTCCTTTTCAGTAACCATTCAGGACTTAAATACCATAAGATTTTCTATGTTGAAGTAAAACTTTCGTTTCTAGTAATTATATTACCTGAATTTGGTTACTAGATGGTGGATTAGAATGAGCATCTCTAGCTTGGCAAGTTCATTGCCAGGGCAAGCATGTACACCATTTCCAAATGGCAGGAAGGTGTTGGGTTTTGGAGCAACCTGCAATGTCCATCCAAAGGAAATATTTTAGACTAAGGAAAGCGTCAGAAGCTTAATAGTTTAACTAAGGATTAAACAATGCATTTGTCATGATTTTCCACAGACCTCAAACCTAGATGGGTCGAAAAGGTTCGGTTCTGAAAACAGCTCTGGGTTGTGATGAATGTTCCTGAACAGTGGCATGACCTTCCAACCCTTGGGTATCAGGTACCCTATGTACAGAAACAACAAAGTTCCAGCATAATGTTTAGACTACTGTACTTAAAAATCTCATGAACCAGAGCTTTCCAGTTTATTGCAGGTCCTAACCTTTGTATTCAACATCCATTACTGCTTCCCTGAAGGTGAAAGATATGATGCTTGACATCCTTAAACTTTCCAATATAACCTACAAGTTCACAACTTTGTATTTCAGTTTAACTCATTCTAATTAATCGTTATTAAGAAAGTATTATCTGTTCTATATATCTATATGGTCCATACCCTATGAGTAAGTCGCATGTTTCTTGTCTGTGCCCATGTCAGGGGCTTCCTCCCTCCACCATTTGAATCATAAATAGCCTTTTGCTCCGCCTGTAATTTTATTAACCTCCATGATTAATTAACTAGGCCATTTTAAGCATTAATTAAACTCATCTTATTAACTTGTTCTTCCAAGTTTGTCACCTTCACAGCTTCTAGGAGTTTCGGGTTGTCATGGAGGTACTTCAGAATCCACGTTAGAACACTAGCTGTCGTGTCCTGAGCCGCAAAAAGTACACCTATAATGTTATCAGCGATTTGATCTTCGTTTAAAACAAGGCCCTTATCATTTTTGAAGTTCAAAAGCTGTCCCAGGAGGTCCCGTTCTATTAGTCGCTTCTCCTTCATTTCAGAGATGATCTCACTCAGGATTTGGTTCAGCTTCGTCCTAGCCTGTCACATTAAATTGCTTTTCATTAGAAAAAGACTGACCTTAATATGTAGTTAGATGGTGGAGACAAGGTGCTTCTGCTTAGTTCTTACCATGAGAGCTTTGTAATAAGCTGTTCCTGGAATGTTGGTCGGGAAAGAATTATAACCCTTGTCTACTGTACGGTAGTTCTCGCACAGCTTCTCTCTGTTGGTGTCATCCAAGTTACCGAAGATAGAAAGAATACCAGCATCGAAAGTGTACTGTAGAGGATTACAGGAAATCAATAATTAGTCCTCAGGAACTGGAAGAAGAATAAAACATCAATGTAAAACATGGAATGAACAACATCAATAGTATTAACGAGTGATTACTATAAACTTCTCCTTTCAAGAGAACTAACTGCACGAACCTGCTTCATCTCACGAAAAGTGTTAACAGTATGGCCATTGCACAATGATTCCAGGGTGGAAATAGCTGTGGATTCGATATCAGGAATTAGCTTCCCAATTGCGTCAGGGGATAGTGAACTCTGTACCAACTTCCTGAGGTCACTGTGGTATTGTCCTTGGTGAAAGAAGAGTGCAGAAGGCCCAATCAGTCTCTCTTTGCTTTTGGGATATGTGGGCTTGAACAGGTGAGCATGAGTTACCAACACAAACCTCGCAGCCTCGGGGCTAGTCAACATCACACATTCGCAGCCAAGTATGTGGGTTTTGAAAATCTCTCCGTATCTGAATAAGGAAGGTACAGTATAGTTAAGGATCCAGAACATAAAAAGACATTAGCTAAAGTTGAACTAGGTGCAAACAGTTTCCAAACCTTTTCTGCTTGTTGGCAAAGAAGACATTGGGGTCTTTCGAGTAGAGTTGGAGTGTTTCACCAATACAAGGCCATCCCATCGAACCTGGAGGAAGTTTAGCTTTTCTTCTAGCCACCTGCTTCTTATTCTTTATGAAAGGATAAGAGAGAAGACTTGAGAGAAAGAGGCACATATATATTAAAAGAGAAACAATCTCCATGCAACTATATTATATCAGCCTCTCCCTCTTTCTCTCCCTCTCTCTGGTTTTGAAAGACTTGGCTTTGGGGAGTAGAAATATAACTGAATGCAATGAAGCTAGCTATCTGGTTGCAATGTTAAGGCGTTGAGGGGTATCAGTGAGTGCATATATAGAGATGATGAGGAAGAGAGAATATGGTATATAGATAATGACATATAAGAATAGGTGTCTACGTGAGGAGGTTTTACCAAGTGTGATCAAAGGGTTTGCTCAATTTTGGTCGGTAAGATTCAAAGATATCCTGAAAAACGAACATTACACTTTCACATGAATTCAAAGTAAGATATGAGAGTGATGGCCAGTTATTAGTTTCCTGCAAAAGAAAGTAAACAAGTTCGAAATCCTGAATCATTCAGAAGCTACTTTGGATACAGATTTAACATGTACACCAAAGTTTTGGACCACAAAACAGAGTAAAGCTGTATACTATAGGATCTTTCCAAACTTCGCTTTCCAGCAGAATTAATTATGAATATGTTGTTGTTATTGTATCACCTTAAAAACCCGTAATTAAGTCAAATTCATAGTTAAAGCCACGGATCGAGCACATAAATAGGCCTTTTTAATGAGATGTCTGCAGTAGTTTTCTTTGGTAAATAAGATGGCAATTTTCAGTGTTACGTATGGAACACAACTTTGCCTATATATAGGTGGTTCCCTCTGCACCTAAGAGGAAAAGCTTAGCATGCGTAACATTAGCCACTAAGTCCTGGTCCCCGGGTTGCCTTGCTCACAGTGTCTGTCAATTCATATGTTTAAGCCTGTGAATTGCCTCCTGATGCAATTAGTTTGATTATACCAAAATAAGGGATAAGAAGGTACTTAAGTATTAACCCTTTTTTTCTTTTCTTTTTTTCTAACAGATTCTAGACTGCTATATGTATTAATCCTTTTACCTGAAACGAGGGCAACACTAGCATACTCAATAATGCCATGTGATGCTACTATCTCACCACCACCTAATAATTCTTCCCTGTGGGGCTCCTGATATCGATGTATACCATCCTCTGTACAAAATTTTAACTACATGTTTTCACATATATACCTTATTAATCATGCAAATATATTTTCGATACATGGAAAGGTAAAATATTTTCTTAATATCAGTGTATTTATTGTTTCAAATAGGTATGAAGCCTTCACTATCGCTAGCAGTTATGAGTCACCTTTTCACAATTGAAGTTATAAGCAGATCAATGCGACCTAACCTAACTTTGATTTTAACAAAAAAAATAATTGACTTTTTCAGATGTTCAAGCCCCACAATCATTTATTATGCTTCTCTTCCTACCATACTCCGTAATCTTTGGGTTGCAATAATATATCTTATGGTTCTTGTGTAAAGGCAAATCTAATATACAAGACTTTCCGTTTTGTGAGAGTCAAGTGAAGATCATCAATTATATGTAATTTTTCTTTACATTTTATAAAAAGATTGTTTTCGTAATTCGAATTTGTAACATTTCGATTATAAAGAAGTAACTAGCAAGTTTCGTCCACATCTTGTGGTTCTTGCGTGTGAAGGGATTTTAAAGACTTTTTGTTAACAATGAAGTCTTAACTTTAAATACTCTCAACAACCATTTTAATTAAGTAATTTCTTTGAAATTTTTATTTTGTGTAATTAAGAATAAAAGGTGGAGGTGTAACAATTACGGGATTGCTCATTATTCTATTTTATAAAATAAATATTGTTAGAATTATATATATATATATTTAAGTAAGACAAAAAATTTAAGTTTGTGATTTAATTTATATTACTCTCTAAACCAATATATATTTATATTACCTCTATCAATTAAGGATAAGATTATATATTACTGAATTTTTTCAATTTTTACGTATTAGCGGAATTTTTACCAAATTATTGTTGTTGTTAATACTCTCTAAGTCAAATAAAAAGGACGGACAGGACTGGAATCAAACATAGTTCACATTTGCGGAAATGCCCTCATACCTAAATTCCAATTTAAGTTTCCTGAGGAAAACGGCAAGAAGACCAAACTGAAACAGAAGATGGTACTTGAGGGACTAAAATTGAAATCTGAAAGTTTTTGAGGGGTAGTTTGTGTCATTTCGTTTTCTTGCAGCCAAATTTAGAGGCGATTCTAGCTTAGCCGGCGCCACTCCATGTGGGTGTGTGGGACACTATGCTGTGTGACGGTGCATTACGGCCCACACATTCAGCCATTGCGATCTTTTCGGAAATAAAAGTACGCGTAGACTGTAGAGAAGTAGCTACATCGTACGGGTGAGATTAGGGACGTCGAAGGAACATTCGGGACCGTGGGGCCCTATCCAATGGGAGTTCACAGAAAAGAGGAGAGAAGGTTCAGGTGGGGTAGAGTCACCATCACGCCTAGCTGGACGCGACACGTTTCCAGATCTTAGTGGTTGAGATCTGGAGAGTTCAAGATAGACGCTAGTGACTAAGCTTATGTATAAATTTATGGGCCAATGGGGTGCTACGAATTCATATAAAGTTGACTTCTTATTATGTTAGATTATTAAACATCTGGTGGTGGGACATGAAAGATGGAGCATTAAATTGTTGTATACATGGTTTAAGATAATTCTATAATTTTTAATAACCTAAAATTAGAGAATTAAAATTAAAATTTCATAAATATCTTTATAAAGAATATTTTAATTATTTTATATATAATAAAAAAAGAATTAGTATCGCAAACTCAAATACGTGCCACACAAAAAAATTTTCATTCTAATAAAATGATAATTACAATAGTTATGTAGCCTTGAGGATTCGAGCAAATAGTGTTAGGAAAGCAATTGTGCAACACATATCATCCATCTAATTGTAAGAACCCCTTTTTCGTCAACTTCATAATAACTATAATTTATATTTATTTAATTCTCATTATTTGGATACTCATTTATTGAGAGTTAAGAGTACAACATACTTCTTGAAATAGAAATCATACATATGATGCTATGATTTGGACACATTGTATATCTTTACAAATTTTTTTGAGATATTTTTAATTTAATCTAAATTTTGTTGGATTATGACATTAGACACATCCACACATGATATAATAAGATTGATACTTTGAGAAACCTAATTGGTACATATAACTTATGTGCCACCTTACTAGTGTTTTTTATTATTGTTAGATCAAAACAATTTTTTTTCCAAACTTTCAAATTCTTGTTAATGCAATTTAATATCATTTTAGAATACTTTAGTTATAATTATATTTGTTTGATTGGTTTTTAACCTTAAACCTTATTAGTTTCAATTCTATCTTGAATAAACTTATCTGTTCTTGTTTGCATATGGTAATATGCATGCGAAATCCTAATTTTCATAATTGGTTTAGTCGATTAGCTATTGAATTTTTTCATAATTTAAATGAGAGAATATCATGTCATTCATGTTTGATACTGTCCTGTATGACTTTGAACAAATTAGATAAATATTATATTGATCTTATTCTCACATTAATCTAAGTGTGTATGAACATTATATTTTAGGTTTCATAGTTTGTTTCTCATCTTAAATAATTAATTAATTCACCAAAATACCATTAAGAGTCATATTATTTAATAAAAAAGTTATTCAAATTGATCAAAGAAAAATAACATTCTAAAACTCTATTATCAGATAAATTTTTATATAAAGTTGGGATCAATTAATCTAAGTAATGTTGTTAATAGTGAACACAAGGTCCTAGTTAAGCTAATTCTCACAAATTAAGCTCTTTACATACTTATTCTTACCTTGTTTTCTTCTCTTTGCTTTTTTTATATTAGTTTTCTTTAAAATGATTCACTCTTTGATATGATAATTTATATAAAGTATATAAATCTAAACTAGTAGTTTACTAGTCTTTGTGAAATTTAATTTAATTTCCTTATAGAGAGTTTATTTTATTATTTATTGTTACTAATGTACTTGTCAATTTTTTTCACATATATTTTATTTTTACCACTCCACCAAAATGAGCAAACCATCCCTAAGTTTAGAAACAGACATAGGGAGGGAATAATCATGCCATCCTTAAGTTCCTACCTGAAAATTCCTAAGGATATTACTAAAAATGAAAATTTAACTTGCCTATTAATGTCAAAATGTCAAACTACTTTCTATGGGTAGAGGAGGAATGAATATCCAAAATGTTCATAAAGTTGCCATATTTACTTAGATTTAAACATAGGCTAAAGTTAATCAAAGATCTTTGCAAATTGATGTTTAATCCAAAAGTTAAAAAAGGAAACATAATTAGGCTCTATTGCTTAAAAAAAAAATAAAGAGGAGATGGAAAATAAAGAAAAAAAATAAACTAAAATCAGTGCTTCCATATATAAGATAAATAAATATAGAGAATAAGATCTCATTATCTCAAATTCCTAAAAGATTTAAAGAAAGGTAAAGAGACTAGTTGAAAAGGATAGAGTAAACTACCGAAAGATGCATCTCTTAATAAGACCTATAAAACAGTACTTAAACCCAGTTGTTCCAACATAAGTAAAGGGAAAGTCCATTCAATTTTATCTAAGGCCTTTAAGATGTCAAGTTTATGATCCATATTTCCTTTTTAGCCTTTTTAAGATAATACATAAATTCAAAGGCTACTAAAATATTATATAGGATTAGTTATCCAAAAATAAAGACACTTTAGTTCTTGGAAATCAACTTATCTAAACATGAATTCAATCGATTTTAATTCTTTTTATAAAACTCCTTATAAGAAATGTTGCATAAAAAATAGGATAAATTTTAGTGATCAATCATTTTCTATGGTGATTAAGATTTTGAAATCAAATATTAAAAACAACTATGATTCATAAAAGAGAGAGAGATTGACCTTGCTAGTCCTTCTTTGCATGAGTAATCACCAATAAAATCTAATAGTTGCTCGAGAAATAACGGAGGGAATCTATCTAAATCAAAGGCTTATCTAGATGCATATGAAAAAAGGGGTCCAAACTTAATCCTTAGAATAAGGTAGAAAAAGAAGTTATTCTTACTAGAGGAGACTACTTTTTAGAGAATATTCATAAACATAGAAACATTCCACTACACAATTGAAGAATAAACATATGAGAAGTAATAAAAAATAGTAGATATAGTCCTTCTCTTATCTCGTGGTTCCTAGATGGTACATAAGAGGCGAGTGAATTATATGCACTACTTTTTAGCCTATTTAAAATTCTAATGGATGAAATGCTTACTCTTTTGAATGTTTACGATAACTTAATTAATGATAATCATAAAATGATCATAATAATAATACAAAAGAGTAAAAATAGAAAAACAAAACTAATTTATAGTAGTTTGACCAAATAACCCTTAATTTACTTCCACTCTTCAATCCACTTAAGAGTTCATTATTTCTCTTCCTCTAATAGGTGAAGAGGAACCATCTATACAAGATCTTGTTTTCCTAAGGTAAAGAGGAACCCTTCACATATTTTCTTTGCCACGAGTGAAGAGAAGTTTTAAACAAATAAATTTCTCTTTTAATCACTCAAGTACAACTCAAGAATACCAAAAGCTCATAGCATGCTCACATAAATATGAATGAAGTGAAATTATCTCAAAAGTTTCCCAAGACTCTCTCTAGCATCAAAGATCTTTTCCACAACTTATATATAGTGTATTTGTACTTAAAACAACTAAATATGCCTATTAAAAACACAAACTAGTTGTTACAATGACTAAAAATAATGACAAAACAACGTGTGATATTGTTCAATTAATATATGATACTAGTCAACCTTTGTTTTAACTATTGTTTCTAAAAAAACTTATGGTATATAAAAATATCTTTTCTTCAAGGTCACTTGTTGACCATATATCGAACTAGTAAATCCATGTATATGTAAAATGCACAAATCAATTTAAATCCTTAATGTAGGTCAACATAAATAACTTCAATATAGGTCGACCAAACCTCATAAAACAACCTTTTGAACTCCTTAAGTTCTCACAAAGTTCAAAATACACTCATTTAATAAAAACTTGATTTAAAACTATTTCAAAGTCTCCCGAAAGTATTTTTGATGTGTCAAGAGAGTTTTCTTTAAGCTTAAATCAAAATTCTTCTTGATTATGGAAAGATTTGTTTATTTTGCAAATAACAAGATATGTTCATGAAATATTGAGATCCTAGACTGTTGATATGACCAAACTAAGTTTCAACAAAAGGTAATTTGTTACATAAGGAAAGGCTCCAACTTTTCTTATTCTTGGTCCAATTGACTTGAATTGTCTTAAAACTCTTTTCAGTTACATATGTGCTCCATTTTACTTATTTTGTTCATCTTTTGATTATTTAATTGATACAATTGGCTCCTTTACATATTTATCTTTTACATGTTGCTTGATTTTTCATATAGAACTATTAATATTACTAAGAGTAAATTCATTAATAGTAATATGTTAATAAAGAATATTATAGGAATATTGATGTTTTTAAATAGTATTAAGTTGGAGCTTGAAGGATGCTCACTCGTGAAAAAAAAAGTGATTTTGACATCAAATTTTAGTCAAATAGCTTTATACCTATGCCTCAACATGATTTCCTCCCTATCATAAGAACTTAAGGGTTCTAATTCAACAAAAGAAATTCTTCCCTATTTTAGTTTTCTTAATAAGAGAAAGACTGAGCCTTATACATGCAATATTTTATCTCTTTTATCATCCTTTAAACATGAAGCCCAATAGTATATTTATTTTGTAATATAACCTTTCCACTCATTTTCATTAACTTGTGCCATAAATTAGAGAGATGAGGAGAACTTGACTTTTGGTTCCATAAGTTTTATAAATACATATAAAATCGTAGGTGTTGAAGCCACATTTTCCCAAAATGACAGGTTCAAGGAGTGAAGCTTCTAGGGAGATTATCATTACAAGGTAAGCAAATATGGATGTGGTCACTAATGGTTGATATAAGGTGAGAAACAAACATAAAAATACCTAAGTAAAAAAATTAGATGACACAAAAATGTAATCAAGACACGTTTCAATCTAATCCTCATATCTACAACACTTATTCGACAAGTATAAGGATATGTAAAATGTATAAAATAAATTAAGCAATAGAAATCTAATACATTATGAAAATTGTTCATGTTTATTTTATCTCTTTTAAATCCCCCAAATTTTCCTTTCAATTTAAAATTTTATTGAAATCTCTACAGCCTTCCAAAGGTAACAAACTAGAAACTCAAAGAGGTCTTAGAAGATGCCAATCTTTATTCCTATCATTTACTAAGAGGTTGCCATAAAACCCTTATAAGTTAACGAGAAAAGGTGAATGTAACCATACAATAAAAATGATTCTTAGAGAAGGACAAAAGTGTGACATCCATATAGTAGTTTTTAGTCCTAAAAAGTTTTAAATCACTACATAAACCATGTCAGGCAATGCCTAAAACATCATTTAGGCCTAAAGAAACTCTATTAAAAATATGAAATGCAAAAGTAGTATTAGAGATAATGGTAGGTGCTTAGGTAAAAGGTTCGATTTAAACATTAATGTTTGCGTCAAAATTTAATGTGATAACATATTTAAAAGTGTCAAACATTTAAATACGAACCCTAAATTGAAGAAACCCTAATTATGTGTTAGACTTCCAATAATTTAAACTTATGTGGCACTTTTAAATATTTTATGAATCCTTCATACCAGTTGGATATCATACTTGGTATGAGAGGCCCACAAACTCAGTCCTCCCTCCTTTTTCTCCCTACATGCATTTAAATATTGAAAAATCATAGATTCAATCCCTAAATCTCTAAATCTCTTTGTATGCATCAAAATCTCCTTATACACTCTTTTATGGTGATCTCCATGTCCCTTTCAAGCTCTCTTTCTCTCTCATAGCCCTTTCTTATGGAAGTTGAATTCTTTCAATTTTTTGCTCCTTTATTTTTTAATTGTCCTCTTCTCTCTATTTTTATTTTTGTTTCAGTTCATTACAAGATTCTCCCTTATCTAATTGTTCCCTCTCTCTAGCTACTTTGTTTTTCTTAACATCTTCTCTCTTTAATCCTTTGTCATGCTTATATATTTTTTCTTTTTTTAGAACCTTGCCAGTTTCTCTTATCACTCATCTGAAACTTCAAACTTTTGTAACTTTATTAGGCATGGAGATACAACAGTAAAATTATTTTAGTTTACTTAAAACAACAAACTAAATAAATAATCTTAATGCATACTAACTATTTAGCTTTTGTAATCTGTCATATGAAGATATTTAATTTGCTACATACAAGGATTCATGTCTTATAGCACGAAACGATTAGATTCATATGATGAATAGATGCCAAATCCATCTATTCAAGAACTATAAAATTAAATGAGATAAACTGATTAAAAAAAGGGACTTAAAGATTGAATCCCTAATTTTTCTAATATTCAGAAGGAAGTGAAAAAGGTAGGAAGGGAGGGTTGAATTTATGGATCTTCCATATCTGATGAGACGTCTAGCTGGTGTGAGGGCTCTACAAAGACTACTAAAAAATTCCTCATGGGATTTAATTGAAAGAAGTCTTATAAAAATTAGGGTTATGTCAATTTAGGATTTACATTAAACGTCTTCTAAACATTGGGGTTCTTTTTGAATGCTTTAAAATGTTTGGGTTTAAATTAAAATTTGATACAAACGTTAGGATTCAAATTGATCATTTTCCCTTGGAGCTTACTTAGACATTCTATAAAACATTAATCTCACATTTGATCAATGTATAAAGTAGTTGCTTTTGTAACCATGCTAACATATGATGGGTCTATAATGTGACGCCATATATTAAGCTAATAGTTCGGTTACTAAAAACTGCCATAAAAATTAAGTTGCAACATGATGTCATAGATAACAAAAAGAATTTGCTAAGATTTTTTTAAAAATAATTGGGGTGTGCTTCAGACATATGACCAAAAAAGGTAAAACTCTACTAAAAAGACAATTTTCTAAAGAGAGAGAAAGCACTTGATTAAATATATATTATAAATTAATATATTATTGTGCTCGATTTAAATCTAATCATATCCGTTCTTGCTTACTAATTAATAATTAATATCTAAAAATAATATTTTTAAATTTTAATTCCCTCTAGTATTTCCATATTATTATTATTATAAAATGAGTTATTGTCAATAAATTATAAGTAGTATGAAAATATAATTATTCTCAAATGATATGCTTTAGTAATCTTAAGTTTAAAGATTACTTAATTATACAACTAGTATAATAATAATATTCACACACACAAAGGTAATGTACCATTTGGAATCTTTATAATCAAGTCAGTTCAATAAATTTATTCTCTAACAAGCATTCACAAAATTTGTTTAAATATTTTCCTACTTTAATTTATAAAATCAATGACTTTTTTAAAGGAAAAAAAATATATGCTAATTTATCGTTTCATCAATATCCCATCTTGATGAGACTATATTTAAGAACAATTTAGAAATAATACTTAAATATGATTTAAATCTTATAGTTATTATTTTATAATTATTCTAAAAATTTTATCTTTAATTTTAACATTAGATATACTCATGAACCGTAAGGATATAAACTAATGGATTATACATCACCTACTTTTCCACCTTTAGAGACCCCACCAACAAGGAAAGAAGACAATTTTGACTTAAACTTCTAAAAAGGTCACAGAATTTTGGAGGAACCTAAATGTCTATGTCAGATAATATCGTACTGCTGTTGAGAATATCAAAGAAGTTACATATTTTAACTTGTATACGTGTACGAAATCGTGTGCTATCCAACAAATTATGAAAAAGATTTATCAAGGATCCCTTTCCAAGATGAAATTAGAGAATGTGCCACACAAAACCTAATCTAAGATTTGAAACATTCAAATTTTGTCAACAACTCTTGCGAGAATTTTCAAGACCTTACTGCAACAATTGCATGCGAGGATCTTTAGTGCAATGATTTTCCAAAGAAGTTCATGGCAGATAGAGCATGCCAATATGTACCAAATCAATCACCACCATAATGGATCTCGACCTCAAAAAAAGTCGAACTTAGCAGTGGCATCTTACTATACCAATCATAGGGGTATTGAAATGGGTGGAGCATACATGGACCTAGATGGTCATTAGACGACCTATAAACAGGTGACAGTCAATCTTCTTCAAGATCTTGCTCTAGAGATTGATAACAGAAAGGCCACTGGAGTACGGCATTGAGCAATCATTCTCATGCATGTAAGCATGGAAGTTCAACATTATTCTGATGAGATTTGGATCGGCCACCGCTTTTTCCACATGAGAATAATGCGATCTGGCGACTACTTGGTCATTATATACAAGTAAATATTCCAGCTCCAAACAATTGCCAAATCATATTAAAAAGAGGTTTTACCTTATCCACTCAAGTCATGCAACGGATAATCTCTGTCTAGGAATATGACATATTTGCTGGTAATTTGCATGGAATCCAATTGAAAAGTCAGAAGGGTTACTGTCTGGTCGGTTTCTGTCCAATCTTCGACTTTGAAATAGTTGAATTTCATCTCTAACAAAGTAAACTTTGACAAGTATAGAAATGCTTACAACCTTTCGCACCATAATTGCTATTATTTCCATTAACTACGTATATATAAATGCAAGTTTAAGAGCAGGAAAAACATATCTTCGATGACCCTTTTGGCTATATAGCAGGATCGATCCTCCGTTCCATATATTCTGACAACTGATAGATTCAAGTGTAATGAACGATTAAAAGAAGAAATACATATTCTATCCAAAACTTAACATCGATCAGCAACTGATAATGGTAGTAGACGTCTATGCAGAAAAAAATGTATAGATTGAGATGACGACTGACCATCATTTTCAGGGAGCGTAAGTTCCTCACGCCTCTTCTTGTTGTGCTCCAAAAGGCACAAAAGTGGGGTTATGCATTCCTCCACAGATGACTACAAGCAATATATGACTCACAAAAGCTGTGGAAAAAGTGGTAGTTATGTTTGTTTCGTTTATGGATAGCAAATACATATTAACATGCGCATTTGATGGTCTCCAGGATGTAGGATATGCTCGTTTATACTTTTATTTGTTTGATCAGCTTCTAGTGGTGTAGCTATCACCTTCATTATCACTCATGGTTTAATATCAACAAGATACTCTTTTTCCACACAACAGTTGGATCAATAAGATACCTCCACAGCTAAAGTTTGAAGGGGGAGGATTTTCCTTTTCTTTCTTGACTTTTGTGGATCAATCTTTTTTGGATTTTCGTTTACTGTTTTTGGCATTTGTAGAAGCAATTAGAAAATCACTACTTTGAGATTAGAACATTTTCCATTCAACAAGCTACAAAGTTGCAACATCAAATCGATAAATTCTAGTAGTTACGTGGTTTAGTTGTAGTAGCTTTGACAAAAGATACCATTGTAAATGACTCCAAGGTACGATGACACAGACCATAGATTCAAATTCATCCCATCAGGATTGAGAAAGGAACTTGCAGGATAGAAAGCGGTCAAATGAAGATTTTAAAAGCAAGGTCACAAGAGGAGCACTTGGAGTTGTTTCTATCCAAGTAAAGGGAAGAGAATAAAAACAAGGCCATCTCAACTCTTTCAGATTTTATCAGAATGGAATGGAATCCTCAATCCTCAAATGCAATAGCAAAGGTTAATGGTACACATAAGCAAAGCACCTACAGATGTTGTGTACATGCGTCACATTACAATTATGGATAAAGTCTAAAATGATTTGAGACCACCAAGGTCAACCAAGTTCTTGAATGTGTGGTGATAATTTATCAGTTTCAGACACGACAAACAACTGGGGTAACTGGAAAAATTTAAAGAGAAAGACTGTAAGAAGGTGATGAAGTGGCGTCGAAAGATCTGTACACAATATCTTGGAATCATCCCACCAAAAAAGCTCAAACAGATTGCTTCCATATACCCAGAATGATTCCCAAAATCCACCCAAACATAGCCGAAACAGAACGCTATAAAGTCACAAAAGCTGACCCTATTGATTCCATTTTTGGAACATACGGCGATCTCATCCTCTTTTGAAGTGATAGGCACTGAAAGAGCAAAAGATAAGTCACTCATCTGACATAACCATACGATCCAATGGAGTGACAACACTTGCCCTTTTTTTTTCTCCTCCTTCATGGTAGGCCAGACCATGCAATGCATCAAACTCGTCTTCTTGCCAGCTTTCATGGCCATTGAATCACCACAGCAAACAAACTAATGAAAGGAAAAAAGGAAGGTTGGCATTTGTGGTACGGTACGTTGAGAGCTACTGAGTAAAAATTTTAGCCAATTCACTCTCATCATCAAGTTTTTTCACCTTTTAATTTCCATCCTTTGCGCTTTCCTAATTTTCAGTTACCAGTACAAGTTGCAATAACAGAGAATGTACTTCTGTAATGCACTCGCTGAACTTGCTTGGTGATTTTGGACGATTCATACAGGACTCTTGGTTTTAGGTATTTGAACCGAACCCGTTTATAGTGATGGTTTATTCCAATAGTGAATATAAAGATCAACAGAAGTTCAGAATTACCTGTAGACACACACAAAAATGTAATAATTTTGACTTTTGTATTGGTGGATATAAACTTTACGACTAAATCACATGAATCTTTATCCTGTATTTCTACAAACACGACTACGTGTTTGGGTTTGCATGCTCCATCTTTATGGTGGAGTCTTAATCTCATTTATCTTCAACAAGTTCTTGGAAGTCTCGTGGTTCACAAGATGTTGTTGTTGTGTTGAAAAATGGGTCGAGGCTGATCCTCATGTTCGTGTTGTTGCATGAAAGGTTGCTGTTCCTGAAGATTTGTCAGTAACAAGTAAGATTGTCCCATTTCATGCACGGCAAGTTCCTTTGATTGTAGCATCAATGACAATGTTAATGTTGTAGTTGAGTGTGATACCAAACATCGTTCGAGTGCTTGTGGACAGCAATAACAGCAATAACACTTGTCAAGTGTAGCGAAACCTTGCACGTCGGCATTCTTGGCCACATTTTTATTTATCAAGGAGACATGTCAAATATATGTTTTGGAGATGATAATATATTAAAGCCTGTATTTCCACTTTTTTATTTTGATTTCTATTTTTAAATAAAATAAAAATGATGATAGTTAAATATTAAATAAATATTTTAATTTTTATATAATAGTTATTAATAAATAGTATTTAATTTTATTAAAAATGAATAACTAAGAATTTGTAGATGTTATTTATAAACTAATATCTATTTGATAATTTATAATCACTAATGGTAATTATTTATAATTAAATATTTCATATTTATTTTAATATATTATAAATTAAAAATAAAATAAAATAATAAAAATTTAACAAATAATTAAATAATATATATTTAGTTAGTAATAAATTAGATTATGAAAAAATAAAAATAGAAATTGAAAACCAATTTTTATAATTTTAAAAAGTTTTGAAAATTATTAGTAACAAAAAATAAAATTAAAATTTTAACAAAATAGATTTTTTTTACTAAATTAAAAAATGATCCACAAAATAAAAAATTATATTAAAGCTAGTCCCGATAGAAGGACTTGTTTTAATTGAAAGTCTAAATTACACATTAGCTCGACAAAAGGGCTAATGCAGATTGTAGATTGGCCCAATATGAACCCATTAACATTCTTCCCTATTGATCCAATAGTGTTTGATTTGGACAAGTTCCTTGATCTCACCACTATCATAGGCCACAGGACCCATACTTATGATTTATGTGAATTTGATAATTTACACTCCCTTGGTAATTAAAATTTAAAAATAAAAAGTTACAACTCTCCCAAAATTTTACCTTAGAGAGGATGTTTAGGTGATGTTATAAATATAGGGTAAATTTCAGTACACAAAACTTTCCGCTTTATAAGATTCAAGAAAAAATTATTAATTGTACACAATTTTCTTTTTTATATTTTACAAATAAATTATCTCTATAACTTAAACTCATAATCTTCTTATCCCAAAAGAGTAACTTTACTTGTTAGAACTTTAGAAATGAGTCAATTTACATAGTTGAATTCGTGTATGTACCCTGCTTCCCAAATTAGCTGATAAAGTCATACTTCAGGTTTAAGACAACAATGAGCTTAAACCCTATTCCTCCATGAATCAATGAGAAAGCAATATCAACTTGCTTAACCCAACTATCAAATAAGCTGTACGTGTTTCTCTTTTATCTATTTCTTTCCCTAAGACCAATGTAACCAAATGTGGAGCACCCACACAAGATTGACCTTAGTAGGTCATCTTGACATTTTTTTGCAAGAGATGTTGAAAATGGAAATCCCATTCGGAAGAAATGAGAATCTCGACGTGGTTTTAGACAAATATCACTTCTAACTTGGCGCAAGGGTTGATTTCCACATAATTCTTCAAATGACCATTAGTAAAATTGAAAGTATATAATGCTTGCCTCTGTGTCATGCCTATGGGGTATATCCTGTACACTTTAAGTTCATCTCCTCCTCTTATGCTTTCAGGTCTTTCCTCCTTCCAGATTGGTACGTGTTTCATAGACTTGAACTTCTTAAGCACCTCACGCTTTAGGGCCTTGATGGTAAGATCTCCGGACCTGCACTTGACAATTTAACGGATATTTCTATTAAATAGAGGTTGGAAGAAGCATTAAAGTATTTACTATATACCCACAACCCACATAAGATCATTAACCATAACTCCATTACCAGAAAACCTACTTGGAACAGAATAAAAGAGGACTAAACCAGTTTGAAGCATAAGAAAATGAGGGAAAAGGGAAGAATTAATGTTCCAACCAACCAAATTAGCCAGGAATATGTCATATCTCAATATTCTGGGATTTGCATTGTAAGTCATGGAAAAGGTTAAATATAATATAAACTTGATTTGTTTTTTCTAAGTTTGTTTGTAAAGAATAGGTATTTGTTTATTAAACTCAACAACAAACAAGTTTCACTGATAAGTGGAGTCTAGAGAAATCCAGTAGTACATAACCTTACTCCTAACTAATAGAGAGGCTATTTCTGATTCGTTTATGAAACTCAATATCTAAAATTCGGCAATCTCAATAATATGCCAGAAGAGCAGCCGTAAAGCCAATTAAATACCTCAAAAATATGGACTCCATCTCGAACCTCCCTCTTTCTCTTATGTATAAATGAAACAGAGTCTCCAAGCCTCTGGTGCACTTGCATGGGCGTTTCTTAAATCCTGGGTTACTTTCTTCTTTTTGTCGAATAATAGTTGCCAAATGAATGCAAAGCCGACATGATGAATGTACTGCTGCCATATCCAAGAGTGCCTTGAAAGAATCAGATGGACCCTCATACTTCCATCTAATTAATAGACATAAGGGAACTATCAACAATCAGAAATAAAGAGCAAGTAAATCAAGTGCGCATAGAAGAGAGAGAATTTTACTTCAAAGACTGATTGTAGGCCTCAGGATTTCCTGCAAGGTAATTCATGGTCTTTGCAACTGAAATGACATCTTCTACCTCTTTAATATGCAAAATTGATCCAGGGGCAGGAGCAAACTCTTGAATATTAGGAGCTCCAACAACCACGGGAATGGTTCCTAAAAAAAGAACATTCAAGACAACGTCAGAAATGCATCACTTGAAAGGGTTTCCCAATATCTCAACTAAGCTTATAAGTATTGATGACCCTTCCTTTTATCTCCTTATGCCAGTAGATTACCTACTAATCAAGCATTAGGGTGCATAAGCTCAAAAGAAAAATCAAATGGTTCATTTACCAACCACAGAACATAATTGGCATATGTAAGAAAGAAATGTGACAAAGAGAAAGAATATAAATCTCATACCAGCAACAAG
>JAOQMM010000172.1:23264881-23277407 GCA_027563515.1 Erythroxylum platyclados | reverse complement strand
GAGGTAATCCAAATGCAGCATCAGGATTCCTACTGCGATTAAACCCAAATTCACATCCCACATTACAAATCTTCCACTCCTGTAATGAAGTGAAAACATGTGACCTATGTGAAATTTTGCGAAGCTAAGAGCAAAAAATATTAAATTCAGATTCTGGACAATGACGTTTAGGAATCCCTAAACTGGGAAAAGACAAATATCTTAGAAATACAAAAGCAGACAGCAGGTCCACACAAGCTAAGCAATATAAATATGCGTTTGCATTGCACTTCCAGGCGTTGAAGTTGAAGTATTACACAATAATCCAATATTGTGCAAGACAAGTAAGACTACTCAACCTGAAGCCCAAAAAGCCTTTTTTTTCCTCTGTATAAGCAAGATTAATATGCATAAATCCCCCAATTCCTTGATTTCAAAATTGATGGTCGATACCATTTAGATGAATCAATTCATAGAGCTTACTCACAACTAAGAAATCAATCCATGGTAATACCACATTTCTGTATCGTACTTTCAGAGTCATAAATGATAAATTCAAGCAACAGTAAACCTTTTTCCCCAAAACTGGCTAGAGACGGCTAATAAATAACGCTGGTCAACTTAGATGAGGAATAGAACAATAACTAAGCCATGCTCTACGCAGTAATCAGTATCCCATAAATCAAGATTGCAAATTTAAACTCCTAGAAGTGGAAAAAGAGCAATGATTTTTTACGAGAATTCAAACAAAAACATCATGGAAACCAAGTAGCAAAAAAATAACGGATTAGAGACAAACTTACTGACAATCATAAAAAACGAAGATGAAAAGAACAAACCTTCTCGCCACCAATAACCAAGATAGGATCTTTATCAAAGTCCCTGGAATAAACAACTGCGTCCTCTCTCTCCAACCAGTCCTCGCAGCTCTCTGTTTCCAAATGTTTCTCTTTGTGGTGAATACGTTCGAGTCCAACTCCCAAATCCTCCCTTTTCACACCCAAATCACGAGACGGATGCGACCTATCAAACCAACTATCAGCCCATGAATCAACCAAAGCTGCATTTTTTGCCATGTCAAGACGACCCAGAAATGCGATTTCTGCTAAAACCACAAGAGCGACAAAAAGGGGCAAAACATTCGACCACTTCCGCTTAGGAACAGAAACCAACGAAGGCGGAGACAACCCATCTGATAAGGGCAAACTTTCTGCATTTGCAACAGCTCGTGACCCTCTTGAATTTGAGGAAACACCCATCAAGCAACAATCTTTCTTCCCGCTTTCGAATTTTTTGTTAAACCCCCTCTACATATAAAACTTTTTCCCTCTCTTTCTCGAGAAAGAGAGGCATCAGGTGAGGGAGAACAAAATGGAGATGTGGAAGTGCCAAACTGATGTATAAAGACGATCTTTTTAAGGTAGAAAGAAGCTGTTATTAAACGAGGCTATAAATTGTGGAGGTTTTAAATTTGGAAGAACAGAGAATGTTTTGGGGTTTCTTGATGCATTAAACCTTTGATGTTTGTCTTTCAGATTGGTTGGGAAGACATTTTAAAGATATCTGTGTCTCTCTGTCAGGAGTCAATCCAGGATAGATAGCTATGCCTAACAGATATATATGACTATGCGATTTGATCTAAAATGATTAAACTTTCATTAACATATTACTTGAACAGTCATGTGTATACATATTAAATAAATTATAATATTCATAAATTCTTAAGAATGTCAATGTTGGATCTCATCTCTTTTATTGAACAGTTTATATGTCACTGTATTTCCCTTTTGTAGTAGATTCACTTGGCTTGTCAGAAGAGACGTTTTGGATGGAGGATTCAGTTTATCAGACTAAAAACCAGTTATATATCCAACTTTAATGATTTCAACTCAAGAAATCATCCAACCTATGATTATTATTGCAACCCAAATTTAGTAAAGAGTAACATCGTGATTGTGGTGACAAATTTCTGCTACACTCATCAGTACTTAGCAGGGATATTCAGCTAAGGAGCCAACTTTATGTCACCATAACTGGACGCAAAAGCAGATATATGCTTAGCTTCTAATCCAAAGCTGGGAGTTGTTACGATTAGGGAAGACAAAACAGCTAGCAGTTAAAAGTAGTTTTGATTAGAATTTGGGCTGACTCAGGATTCAGATTGATTTAAACTTGAGTTTCAAGGTCCTATCAAGTATCAATTGAAGCTAAAAGAACATAGTTTTATTTAATGGGTGAAATATTAAAGTCAAATTCGACTTCAAACAGTTATGTAACAAAATGAAATTGTAGATGGAGATTACATTTTTTATTATTTTGTGGAATGAAAAAAAATATTTGTCATTGAAAGAACTTATATTTCAGAAAAGAAACTGAAAATTCTACTCGGAAGAGATGAATTTTAGTGTTTGATATGCCTAAAAGCATATTCTTATTCAACTTCATACAATGTTGCAAACACACAGTAAGCTCTTCAACTTCATATAATGTTGCAGAAACAGTGACATGTGGCAGAGACAAGACTTGCCTTACAGATTTCTTCATGCCAAACTTCAATTCAGAAAGCAGATAAACAGAAGATGATTAAATCATATTGAAGCAGGAAAATGAAAGATTTCAATACATACAATATGTGAGTATGCTCTTCAACTTCATAGAATGTTGCAGAAACATTGACATGCGGCAGAGACAAGACTTGCCTTACAGATTTCTTTATGCCAAACTTCAATTCAGAAAGCAGATAAACAGTAGACGATTAAATCATATTGAAGCAGGAAAATGAAAGATGTCAATACATACAATAAATGAGTATGCTCTTCAACTTCATACGATGTTGCAGAAACAGTGATATATGGCAGAGACAAGACTTGCCTAGTGATTTCTTCATGCCAAACTTCAAATCAGAAAGCAGATAAATAGTAGATAATTAAATCATATTGCAGCAGGAAAATGAAAGATGTCAATACATACAATGTGTGTTCTTCTACCAGCCAAAGCACATCAGTTCCTTTTTGTTCATGTTTGTCACTACCTGAATCAACTCATACATCTCATCTCCTTTGATTACTCAACAAAATAAGTCATAGCCCTACGTTAGTCAAAACAGGGTTATACAAGCTCACACTTTGGGATTTAGCCCAGGGTTGAATATGGATCCATAGCAGAGTAAATAATGGGTGTATTCTGCTCTATCTTCTAAATTATTAAAGGTTTACAAGGGTACAAAATTGTATAAATGAAAAAGAAAATAAAACTTACATGGTAACCTAGCATGCTGCTTACTATAATGCATAGAATGTACATCAATAGTAAATTTGTTTTGTGAGCTGTGGGTATTTTCTTCCAGAATAGTTTCCCGTCAAATATCCATCTGCACAAGCAACTTATGCTCTTTAAATGTTGTTCACGTCAGTATAATTCTTCATATAGGGAATGGATAAACCCTTAGCCAATGTTCTCCTGAACTAGAGTCAAGGGTCGCCTTTCAAGTTGCAATTCCAACTGAAACTTGCTTCTCCCTTAAGTAACACTGCGGATTACATTTTGAGCTAACCAAGCTATCAGGGTCGCTCAGCAATTCTGGAGGCAGCTGGTTTTATCTGTCAGAGAAAGCTCCACTGACAGTAGAAACACTCATTCTAGTAGATTTTCCAAACGGCACAACCTGAAGGAACTAATAGAATTGATGTAAACAATTGACCGAATATCCCAACACATAGTTTTGTATGATCTACTCGTATGTTGAAATAGTAGAGGCTAATACAGAACTCACATTGCACATCTTTTGATCATCACTTAAAGCATCAGCTTCAACAGTTTTTAACCTTTTGGACGTGGACACAGAACACAACATCTCTCCGTTTCCTTCATCCACAAAATTCTGATCTGAAACCTCTGAAAGAAAATACAAGTGAGATTAATAAATGGATAAAAGACCTAGTTGCAGACCTTTTCGCAAAAGAGAAAAACTACCCATGCATCCAGTTTAAAATCAAGAAAAAAAAAGAGCTTATTTGCAACTGTTTTACCCTGTCAACCACTGAGCCGGTCAGCGATTGAGAAGGTTAAAACTTCCTCTTCCGCCAGGATTAACTTCCGGTAGAGCCTTTATACTATAATTTGTCTACACATGAGTGAAAGTGCATATATAAGAGAAACAGGCAAAACACTGACAATCGGTATTCACTTTGCCAACACAGCTTCCAGAAATCAGTACTACAAAGCTCATATTGAGAAACAAAGCAACAAAAAAAGGATTGAATTAGCGGAGAGGAGATATAATGTTTTACCTATGATGCCACCAAAAACAAGATTGCATAGACGACACTTGGGCTGCAATTCTGTGCTTCTTGCGAATCCGTGAGCAACACCAGAAGTCCCTGCGTCATGACATACCTTGCTACAACAACTAGATTTTCGTTCAGCAACATGAGATGCCGCATTATGCCATTTGCAAGCAGACGTAAAACAACATATTCTTGTGTTTCTCTGAAGAATATTAGAATCAGCTGTGCTTTCCAACAAAGGCTCATTTTTGTCTTTCGTGCAGCAACCATGTCGTAAACCCAACTGAAAAATAATAAAGATGACATGAGTAAAATGATTAAAAAAAAAGGTGAGACAAGTTGATGGTGTTTCTTGTATTCCTTTAAGTCCTCAAGGTCTTCTTCTACTTCTGATTTATGGCAAGGAAGGGGGTGGAGGGATGTGGAATCAGATCTTTGGTGCCAGGCATGTAGAAATCTCCATATACAGAGATTAAATCCCTAACCTATGATGAACAGGTACAGCCTTCTGATGGCAGCTGCTGATATGAACGTGATCCCCTCATAATCTCATGCGGGCAAACACGAAGAGCAATGGATTGCTGCAACTCTTTAACAAAAGATTCTTCCAATGAATTCAGATACAGATTATGCTTCTCATCTGTCCACAATGTAGATGGTCCCTGTAATCAAATGGCCCCATGAATGGAAAATCAGATCAACTACTCTTTGGAGCTCAAATAAATATGTTAGTCCTTTTACATCGGATTATTTAACTTAGAAAACGCATCTTCCATAAAATATAGATGACTTAATGCTTTCCCATAAATCTTGAGATAACTTCTGAATTCCAACAAATTACAGAACAATTGTTTTTTTTTTTACAGGGGAGTTTTCTTAAAAGGCTAAATAAGCCCCATATGATAAATGGATAACTATAAGAAAAGGTGCATAATCTAATACCTCAAAGGTTTGAGTTAAAAATCGAGTCTAATCCATGCAGTCCTCAACAAAGTTGAAGTTTCGTTCTTTTGAAAACAAGACTAAAATGTAATCCCTCTAAGCAGCTCTTTTGCACTTCAATTAATGTCCAATCGTAATTCAATGGCTCAAAACAAGCCAGCGAATGTAAATACTAAGTAGCGTAAATATCAACACCTGAACTAATTTTCTTCATAGATCACCTCCTTCTTTCACTCTCCCCCATCCCCCCCAAAAATCTCATTTACAGAACTTCGCTCAATTACGAACTTCCCATAGAAACCAGCCTTTAAAAGAAAATCCTACAATTCCTATGCAACCATACAGTCATACTCATGAACAAACTTAAATCTTTGGATCATTCATTCACATACACATTACAATTGCAATGAACACGTCCAATCTCGATAAATCAAACTAACCAAACAACCAATTTCACAATTCACTGCACAGAACCAAAAAAGGCCAAAAACTTCCATCAAAACGGAGAGAAATTCTTGAAAACAACCGCAAATGCTGTTAAAGAAACAGAGAGAGATAGACAGTTACTAGATTACCGCATTCGCTTTCGGAAGCGAGAAAGTCTTGGGACAAACCACACTAATCGCAGACGAGTCCGAGCTCGAAGCATCCATCCGGCTCTGGCACCCTGAAACCGCCACTTTCAGGAGATCCATGGCCAGGTCCCCCATAATCCGCCGTGGATTCTCTCCCGATCGGAGACCTGCCACGTGGAAATCGCGTGGGCTTGTTTGTTGCAGAGAAAATCTGAGAAAGTGAAGGGAGTGTGTTTTGGGGTTGGGGGACCAATAAAAGGCTCCACATGGAAGACGCTTTACACGTGTCCATTGGTTCCATGAATGCCACGTCAGCACAGCCCGATAATATCTCTGACCAATAATAGCCAGATATTTTCTTTAACTATTTTTTTACCAATTTGCATTTTTTTTCAAATTATAAAAAGAAAAAGAGGAAGAATAAGAATATTTAAAGAAAAAACAGAATTCCATTTTAAATTTTCAATTAATTACCAAAAGAAAATTGAAATTTTATTTTAGATTAACTAAAAAGAATATCTACATAATCTATTAACTAAAAAGAATATCTACATAATCTATTATTCCATTTAAATAAGAATAATTACTTAATTTTTTATATCTCTCTTAATGATTAAAAAACTCAACCAATTCGATCGATTAAACCGTAAAAATTTTAAACTGTCTAACTTTTCAATTTAATTTATTTTAATAATTCTTGTTATTAAAAATTAATTAATTAATTAATTAAATTTCGTAAATTAATAATTTCTTATAAATTAAAATAAATCAATTATCTTTTATTTAATAATTTATTTTTTAATTAAACTTCAATTTCTTACATATCCCTTTCAATCATATTTTAAATTCTTTAATTTTATTTAATTTTTAACTGATTTTATAACAGTATTATTCGAATTAAACCTTTTAAATCTTAAACATCTTTTATTACTAGTTTAACTTCTGATGCAATTTTTAAAATATTGTGCATAACCAACAATCTTTCAAATTTCTCGTTACTCAACTTTTTAAAAAAGCTAATAATCAAGTAAAATCCATATAAATTTATTACTAAATCAATTAATTTATCATTTACAAAAAAATAAATTAGAGAAAATCCCTAGATTCTACAATTTATATGAAATGGAACAACAATAATAATCAAGAAAAAAGAATATATGATTCTGTAATTGGATGAACATTGTTTTGGAATGAAAAGAACTTGGACATTAACATGGGCCAAACAAGTCATGTCATGTGTGATCCACTGAGCCTTGTCGGACCGAACAAGCAACCACTTGAGCCCACTGTCTCAGCTTCGTCTTAACCATCTCTGGCGCATCACCTACAATCAAATAACAACCATTAGATTGATATCAATCCAACGGCTAAAAACAATCAAAACATTGTTCTCAAACCACAACTCACCAGGATCAACTATAGAGCAAGAAGCACTTCCGTCGGAGCTGATGGAAGACGCCGACGACGACCGCGACAAACTGTTACTGTAGTGCTTATTAACAGCGCAGTAAAACCCTAACGCAGGCAATGTATCAGACAGCTTCGGGTCGAGATCCGGAGACTCCGGCTCGAACCCGAAACCCAATTCAATGCACGCTTTCAACTCCTCCAAATCCTCGTCGGTCACACTCTTGACGCGGCGGAGACGCCGAGTCTTGTTGTTCCCTTTCAGCCGGAGCCAGGTCTCCTCCCGCTCGGTGTCGGGAGACCATGAAAGCTGCTTGTAGAGAGGCCTCGGAGGATGACCGGACTTCGACATCCGCTCCGTTACACCCTTCCCCGGCCGGTGGCGGCAACTGGAGTTTTGTGATTGTTTCTACACTACTCAACAGAACTACTCTTCGTCCTAAAGAAGGGAGAGGAATGTTACGTTTAGTTTGATTTAGTTTAGCTTTGGCGTTTTAAAGGTCTCGAAGCTACAAGACTTTTCGGGTTTTGTGTTTTTTAAGGTAATGTGGGGTCCACCTCTTCTTTTCAATTATTGATAACCATAGGATTGGGAAATAAAATTTGCTAATGATTTGTTTACCCATTAGAATGTTACACGCCATGTTATATTTAATTTTTGCCGTTTTTTGATTTTAAGTTAGGTTAAAATTTAATTTGTTTGATTTTGAATTTAATGTGGTATATACTGTTGAAGGAGTCATAGTTATAGATTACTCGACCTCTCTAAACCCTGTGTGTCAGCAAGATTTTTATTGAGTAGTTGTTATTCATGTTGTTAAGAGAGTCATAAGTTAATAATTTCGAATTCTCTTTTTTAGATTAAAAAGTCTTGATTTTAAATTCATAAATAAAAATTTATAGATTTTAAGATTGCATCAAATTCTTTTATTTTGATTTCAAATTTTGAGTAAAAAGCTAGGGATATTAATGTAAAATATTTTAATTTCTTAAAATAAATTGAGTTTTTTGTTTAATTCTTCTAAATGCTGAATTTATTTACATCATAATCAATTACTTGAATTTATTTTAAATTTTATACTCACCAAATGAATTAATCAAAATGAGTAATTTATAAATCATATGTTCAGAAAAGTTATAATAATATTAATAAAAAGTAGCTGAAATTTTCCCTTGAATTAAAATGTAGAGTTGAAAGTTCTAAAAGTATAATTAAAAATAATTAACATGGCCTTAAGTTTTTTTAGATTTAAATTTAAATTTTTTTAATAAAAATAAACTAAAAAGAAGTGAATTTCATATTGTCTTTTTTATTTTTGATAGTGAAAGGTGTGAGATTTCTAACCAATGTTTTTAAAATTAGACCGAAAGTTAAACCGATAAAACAAGAGATTGAAGGTTTAAAAGGTTCAACCGATATTAAATTATCATAAAATCAACTAAAGATTGAATAAAATTAAAAATTTTAAAATATGATTAAAAAATATTGTCTTTATATATCGAATAATTTGAAGTTTAAGATTGTCAAATGAAAATTAATTGATTTATTTTAGTTTATAATAACTTATTAATTAATAAAAATTGACAGATTAATTAATAAATTTATCAGTTTGTAATAACAAGGATTATTAAAATAAATCGAATTAGAAAGTTAAGAAATCAAACCGAAACATTGAACAGTTCCAAATTTTTACAGTTAAATCGAATAAATAGGCTGACCTTTTTAACCATGGCTTCTAAATACCGATTAAATCTTACAGAAATCAAGTTGGATGCATTATGGCAGAACTTTTAGCTTCTAACATATATAACAATGCTAGATACTGATAAATTCTTTTTATCTGAATAAGGCCTTTCTTCATCATCAAGACATGAGAGTCAATGCAAAATGACGTGCATAAGGGAAACCTAATGACCTTGGGCCACAAGGGATGTGCTTTTCGTTAATAGGACGCGTCCAGCTAAGCTAATGACCTGTCTGAGAGACAGGGTGGAGTTAGGACAGACTGACGAGGACCGAGATTCTTCCAACATTTTTGTATTCCAACTTTCTGGAAACCACGTTGGCTTGACATGTCCCTGACGGCTGCTTTTTCTGGTTGACCAACTTTAACCCCCTAGCCGCAGATCAGGAAAAGATGGCACCAATACTGTGAAAACAAGCCTGGCACTTGGATTTTGGCTTAGGGAGGAACAATTCAGGTGACTAATTAAGGCTTGGTGCACAGGCCTACTCAATATAATTCAAGTTGGCTCCAGCTCCGAGTTACTTCCCCAAAAGGTTGGATCTTTTGGTTTCCATCTGCAGTTCTAGCTCCAGCATAACTGGATGTAACATCTAGTAATGCATATGGTGGATCAGTTGCAGAATCAATTTTACGAGTTCACCAATAATCCCCACAAGAGCAAATTCCATCTTTGAAGTGATGAAATCGGTTGGAATCCCTCACTGTAATCTCCCTCTCTGTAAGTTTAGATATAAACTTAGTTGCATTATGACAATCTCCACAGACTCTCAAGTTCTTGAATATCCGAATTGGAGTCCGAGGAGGGGTGCTAATGATTCCATACGCAATTGCCAATCTTTCACTGTGACCCATGAGAATGTGCTCCTTCTCATCCTCCTCAACGTCTTGCAAAACATAACTAAAGTCAGTAACATAACCAAGGATTTTTATCTTTTCGGTCAAAGCCCTCAACTCCTCGTATATCTCATTGCATTTTGGATGAGTTTGATTCCCGCTATAGAAGACATCGACATTGTTGTTCACTTCAATTGAACTCCAACCAGGTGTCTTCTTCAATCCTTTATCTCTAACAGAGCTTCTCACCTTAGTCACTCCATCCCTATTCCCAGTGTGAGCATAAATATTTGACAGCAACACATAATAACCGACATTCTCAGACTCTACCTCGAATAGGTGATCTGAAGCATATTTACCTAACTCGCTGTTCCCGTGTACTCTGCAAGCAGCAAGAAGAGCACCCCATACAGCAGCATCAGGTTGCAATGGCATACCCTTTATCAACCTGTATGCCTTATTCAAATGCCCAGCTCTACCAAGTAAATCTACCATGCAGCTATAGTGCTGCATAGTAGGTTTAATACCGTACTTTTCTTGCATTGTCTCGAAGCACCATTGACCATCACTCACCAGACCTGAATGGCTACAGGCTGACAATAAGGATACAAAAGTAACGCGATCTGGCTGCACTCGCTCTGCTAACATTTCTCTGAAGAGCTTAAGAGCTTTCTCACCATCCCCATGAACTCCAAGACAGGATATCATGGCATTCCAAGGGATGGAGCTTTCTCTAGGCACTTCATGGAAGAATGAGAGAGCATCATCTAATTTACCACATTTTCCATACAAATCAACCAGGCAGGTGCCTATGTAGACATCCAAGTAAAGGCCATTTTTCAAAACCGTCCCATGAGTTCTCATCCCTTGTTGCAAGGCACCCACATGAGAATAAGCTGGTAGAATACTGACCCAAGTTCCCTGGTTTGGAATCATCTCTTTGCAATCTTCCATCACGCGATACAATTCAATTGCCTCGCTTGCAAGACCATTCTGAGTGTAACCGCTGATCATGATATTCCATGAAACCACATCTTTAATGTGTAGCCCTTCAAAAGCTTCACGAGCAGAATCTAAATCTCCTATTTTGGCATACATATCTACAATGGCATTCCCAATGACAACCTCTTCTGCACACCAACTCCTCCTCATGATAAACCCATGAACCGACCTTGCATGTCTGCAATCATAGAACTTGGCCACGATAGATGACAAACTGATGAGTGTATAGAAATCAGGACCAATTCCAGCTTGTTGCATCTTGTCAAAAAAAGAACGTGCAGTAATTGGATTCTCATTTTGCTCATATGCAGAAATAATTGAATTCCACGACACAATATCCCTTTCCATCATTTGACCAAAAACTCTCCTAGCATGCTCCAAGTTACTAAGTTTTGCATACATGTCAATTAATGCGTTGGACACAAACAGTCCAAATTCCAATCCACACTTTATAGCATACAAATGCATTAGCTTCCCAGTCACAATATCATCCAATTGTGCACAAATAGGAAGAACACTGGCAATGGTAACAGCATCCATGCGGATCCCTTCCGCTCTCATAATTTCCACAACTCTCAACGCCTCTGCACAGTTCCTATTCTGACAATACGCAGAAATCATTGCATTCCACGAAGCCCTATCTCGGACTGGCATATGATCAAACAACATCCGAGCAGCTTCTAAAGACCCAACACGTGAATACATATTAATCAACGAAGCACCCACATAAACATCCCATTCAAATCCCATCTTCAAAATTGAGCAATGCACCTTCTTCCCATCTACTATATCTTTACAAGCTTTAAGCGCCGGAGGAACAGTGTAAAAATCAGGGCGAAGCCTAGAAGCATACAAAAGTTCATAGAAAAAAGCAACAGCTTTGCAAAAACGGCCATTGCCAACATAGGCCGACACCATAGAATTCCAGGCATAGATATCTTTGTTGGGTATATGACTAAAAGCTTTCTCTGCGAAGGAGACATCACCAAAATGCGCATAGAGATTAACAAGCCTCGAAAGAAAGAAACTTTCAGCTCTCCCAGAAACCAAAAGAAGAGCCTGAAGTCTCTTAACATGATGGAGTTTAGTGCAGGACCGAAACAGAAGATTAAAATCAACATCCTTTTCCTCGTCCCTGAGTTCCCATGAATCAAATTGCAGAGAATTTGCAGCTGTTGAAAACAACTGGCGACTGCTTTGAATCAGATTTAGGAACTTGGAAACTTTCGTTTCATTGCAGGTTGGTAACAACCTGAGCACCAACAGAGACTGTCTATAATGGTTGAATAAACAATAATCTACAAACAAAAGGGTAAAGGGTTTTACTTTTCACTCACCGGCATGTATAGCTCATGCTCGTCATGCTTCATTTTCGCTCCTCATCTGGGCAGCTTCTTTATTAGGTTCTTATACAAAAGTTTCGCCTTTCTTGATAAAAAGTGGTAAGATTTTGCTGGGACTCTGTTGCTTGTTGTAAAAACAAGATGCATGCATAATCAAATTAAGAGGCAACGGGAATTGAAAAGATAGCCATTAAATTAGAACTTAGTGGAATAACTTGAACATTTGTCTCTTCATGGGCTGGGTTACTTGTCTAAGTCTGCTTTTAATTTAGTCAAATGCACATGCATACCCAGCTCTGCTCTGCTCGTTCTTAATTCCTTTTATTATAAATTCTTAATTCCTTTGTGAGGCGAAGCTGATCAATAGTCCACAATCATGCCTTTCCTGGTAACCTTTAAACCTACAGAAA
>JAOQMM010000172.1:23246457-23261359 GCA_027563515.1 Erythroxylum platyclados | reverse complement strand
GATCTATCAGGATCTCAAAAGATAGTTGAAATACTCAATCGCTATAAACAACAATATTATTGAATTTAAATAAATACTCCTATATCTAATCTTCAGTAAACATTTAACGTATGACTTTGTCAATCCTTATCAATTCAAGATAATAATTCTTATCAACTCAAGACCAATCTAAACATTTTGGATTATTTCATGGCACTCTTAACAAACTCTAGGCTTATCATTACCCTTCCATTCCAAACACTTACGATTATGAGTAAACTTTTCGTCACAATTGAAGCAAAGACCCTGTGTTTGTATTTTCTGCATTTCATCCTAAGTTATCTATTAAACTACCATTTACTGGTATAACATATCCAATATGTATCATGGTCCCTCTTTCTAATGCTCAAATTGACCATTGAAAAAGTCCTCAGTGGTCTGCTCATAATCTCCATGGCTAGATGTGTGTATGGATCAATTCATTTTGATGCCTCATATTTTCTATCACATCAAATAATGATTATTTTCTTATCCATCTTGTAAAGTCAAATCATTATGTCCAATTGTTTGTGAAACTTCTCTTCAATTAATTTGTTGTCTTTATGGTCATTGTCATTATTATTATTAATAAGTCTTCATTACTGTCAGCAAACTTGAGCTTCTAGTTAGTTGTATTGGCAAAGTAATGGAAAGGCATTGAAATAGAATAAGGTTTGTAAGAAGAACGATTAGTCGTAACTTTCTTTTGTTTCATTGCTAACATCTAATCTTCTTGTAAAGATTTAGGATTAAGCCACCTAACTAGTAATTCTAACTTTAATTTAAGTCTTTTGAGAAAGAAATTAGTGAGGAAAAGATCGATATCATAATCTTGTAAGAAAATATGTCAAACATGGTGCAATAATCTTTAATTAAATATATTTCTCTCATGTTTTAAAATTCCCCTTTTGGATCATATTCTTCGTTAAACTTATCAATTAAAGTCAGAACAGACTCCTCTATTTCAAATCATTATTCTTCGAAGCATTACTATTGTCATTCGATTGTAATTCCCTTCAAATGTTATTTTAACCTTAAACTCTTTCGAGTACCTTTTATTGAAATGAATTCTTCATATATATATATATAGACAATTGATCAATAAAAAATAGGAACAATGAGGTTAGTAAATTCACTCAAATCTAGCAACTACTCCAATTTTAGCTATTAAATTTGAATTCATTGTTCTTTTTCATTTTTATTTATTCATAATTAATATTAATATAAAAATGAAATGTGAATATAAAATTGAATATAAAAGAACTTTACAAAAGAATTGACTGTTAAAGTACTCCAAATGATGTAAGAAAAATAAAAGTGGGAGAGTGGTATCACCATTGAGACCTTTAGTTGGATACCTAATAAATAGGGATGGGCTGATTGGGCTTGAAACACATGGCTCGAGCCTGAGCCCGATCGGACTTGGATGGACCGAAGCCCAATCAAATTTGGATTCAACTTGATTATTTTCTTTTTTAAATTTAAAATTTAGAAACGATGTTGATTTTACTTAAAACTTTCTTGCTTAGGGTTAAGTAGAGTTAGACACTTCAAATTTGAACTTAACCTAAAGCCCAAAATTTAAAAAAAACTCGAACCTAGTTCAAAGCCTAGTTAACTCGAGCTGAGCTCGATGACTCCATGTCAGATCAAGCCTGAGCCTAAATGTATCTCTACTAATGAATTACAAGAAATTGTTTATACTTTTTTGTTTGTCACTACCTTACAAGTTTAAAAAGTTAGATTTCAATAAAGTGGAACATAACAATAAAATAGGCGAATGATGAATTGATTTGGTACCATTGTTGCAAGAACTTCTTTTTTATACATAGTGATTATACAATGCTTTCATCTTTTAATCGTGAAGAAGATGGTGGACATGGCTAGAAAGTGTAAAGAAGATACGTAGCCAAAGAGACTTTCAACTAAGCCAAGGAACAGTTGGGCACAACGCGCAAAGCATGGGGATCAAGGATAAGGTTTTCAATGTACACTTTTGTTGTCATTGTGGTAAATAAAATGAAGTGCCTTTGTTAATAATACATACTATGCTTACCCTTTTCTTTAGTGACGGATGGAGCAATCCACAAGGAGAAAAAGGGAAAAAAAGAAGAAGAAGAATAAAGGTGTCGTAATTAAAGAGAGAAAAAAAGTAGAAATTTTAAAAAATAAGATTTAAATCCCTAATTTTCTAATTTAGACGGACGTAGTAATTGGCTAGAATGGATACTAATAACAACACACTCGTACTAAAAATAGATAGATTATATTTAAAATTTAAAATTTAATTTGATTTAATTTTATACTATTACTTTGAACTATAAAAAATATTAATTAAAATACTTAAAGTTTCAACTTATCGTAAATATAATTACCCTTAATTCTATTGGTTGACCTAATTCTATGCAATGCTTTAAAAACCTGATTGGAAGTTAAACCTATAAGATAAGAAGTTTAAGATTTAAAAGGTTCAACAAGTATCAGACTATCATAAAATAGGAAAAGATTAAATAAAATTAAAGAATTTGAAATATGATTGAAAGAGATTGTTTTTATATATCGAAGAATTTAAAGTTTAATTCAAAAAAAATTTAAATAAAAATTAATTGATTTATTTTAGTTTATAAGAATTTATTAATTTACTAAAAGTGTCTGATTAATTAATATATAAAGATGATTTTTAACAACAAGAGATATTAAAATAAACCGAATTGAAAAATTGATTAACAACTTGAGTCCCCCGTTTGTTTATGTGGTATTGTCATATGTTTCATAAATACCAAATATGCTAAAGTTGACAAAAATAATAAAAAGACTAATTTAAAACTTTTCACATAACATGTAAATTTTCAACAAAAATTAACTTTTAATAAAATTTATGAAATTATAAAGAGCATTTGTGTCTTTTATCATTTATAATATCATTATATTTTTTAATTATGCAAAACCTTAGAATCTAAAAGTATGTACTTCAGGTATGTTCATTACCTAGCAGTATTTAATGTGAGCCGTAGACTATAAACCTAAAAGAAGAGCAGCAGTAGACTTAGGACAAGCAGCGGCAACTGCAAAAATGGAAGTCAGAAAGCTTGATTCTAAAGCTTGGTCGATGAATTATGTGTACAACACAAAAAACATGTCAGAATGTTTAAAGCAAACACATGGTGCTGCCTAATAAATATCATCAACATGACTACACTCCTCGCCTCCCAACTCCGATCCGATTTGGTGACACTGACAACCCCATTATTGGCTCTGTTCTGCTCTGCTCCAGTCATAATCTGTCAGAAACCATGTACTCCTAACCATCACCCACCGTCGAAGAAGCGCAGACTAAAATGGGCATGGGAGCACAGTAGCACCCACAATGGGCCTAGAAGAGCAAGACCGAGGGCAAGAGCACCAAGGTTACTGATTGATTCTAGTGATAAAAAAGTGGTGGAAACAGAGGTGGTGTCCTGCTTCCACCATTTTTTGATGTTGGGTATGAATTATGATATGATATCATATTTGATGGTGGGAGGGAGGGATCATGAGTGTCCACGTAGTGAATGGAACCCCACTATCAGTGCCTGAATTAGAGATGGCTTATCTAGATTGGTCTCCTTTTTATATATCTGTCTCCTTTGGATCTTGGAGCTAGATCATGAATATAATATACGTGGATACTCCTATCTTGTTTTATCTTCTAGCACCAATGGTTTATGGTGTGGTCCATTCAATGGACTCGGTGCAATGATTTAAAACTAATGTCCACCAATTAGAGTCTTACAGATGTTTGGGTTTCCTATTCTCCATTGGCTCAATTTTTGTTCTTTTGTTTGCCTTTCCACAAAAACTTGTAACCATACCTTAGTAATGTATATTCCCATTAAAAAGTTCATTGATTTAGCTTTAACTTTCACACCTAATTTAGCAACCAATAATGAAAGAATCGGAATAAAAATATAAGAATGAGAATAAAAAGTGAGAATCGAAATAGGAATGGAATTATTAATTATGTGTATTTAGTATGCAAGTACTAAAAATGAGACTATAAAAGTTAATAGTTATATCAGTGTTTGGTATTAAATATTAAAAATGATAATAATTTTTTTTACTTGTGCTTGATTATTATGTGACTGATTTGTAAATAAATAATTAAAATATTTTGCATTATTATTCATTAATAAAAAATTTGTATTAATAAATAAATAATTAAAATTTTTAATGATTTAATAAATTATTAAATTTTAAATAATTGAGTATGATTTTTCTTATAAGAATAAAATTAAAAATACCATAATGAACTTATTTTATGATATAAAATTGTTGAAATAAAATAAAATAATTATTAAATAAATTAAATAAAGTAATATGTAATGTTGGTAATAATATCCTAATAAGAATCAATTAAAATGATAAATTGTCTTAATAAATAAAATAATCTTAAATTCTCAAATAGAAAGTTTTAATTGAGACAAAACACAATGAAAAAGAGAGAAAAAAAGAAGTTATATTTGCCACGACTAGTTATTTGTTATTTCTGATATTTGAATCAAGGTTATAACTGCACTTATATTGGGAATAAAAATTTCAGAATTGTTTAAAATTCATTACAGATTTGTCAATCCTTATATTATCCATTACGAACCTATTCTCACGTCTTCATTCATAGTTACCAAATGTATTTGGGTTTAGGAAAAGAAAGGAGTATCAAATTAAGCTAGTCTAATATTAAAAGTTACCAAGTTTCTTCTTAATATTTAAAACCCAACTTAATTAGTCTAAATAATTGGACTAATCTTCTGTTAAAAATTCACAAATAAAATAATTTATATAAAAAATATAAAGATAAAGTGAATTATATACAAATATACGATTCATAACTTATTTTGTTAAGATTTTTAATCTAAAAATGACATTTTAATTATATACAAGCTCACTTGCATTTAATTCAATTTTTTCTCTATGTCCCTGTATTAATATAGGTTGAATCCAAGTCTATTTGACATCAAAGAAAAAGAATATGATAGCAATGTTATAAAAATTACGTGGATGAGATCGTTTGAAATAGAATCGGCACAAATTTACGGCATAAGAGAATCTCGTTCCAGAAGAATTGATCTCAAATTCAGTTTAACCAATCGATTGTACAAAGACAACGGTCAATTCCATCTACACCGACGGTAGATCTATAGCTCACATCAAATCTCATCATGCAGACGCATTTCAGATCATCATCTCTCTCTCTATATTATTTTTCTCTCCTCTGAATAATATTCCTAACCGATAAAAACTGATAAAACCCTAAATCAATCACCATCCAATGCCGATGTCGGAAAGCTCAAGTCCACGGATGTGATCGTCCCACGTAGCTCGTCTCCATTGGCTTCAGGTCACATCAGTGTCCCCTAGTTGATTCCTGATTGGCCCACGTTGCATGATTTCCGTGACTTGAGTAATATTGTAAATTGAAAAAAATAAAAAAATCGACTTGAAAGTTGAAATTGGAAGGTCCTTAAAAGCGGGACTCTTGTCATGGGGGCAGTAGACACCTGTCGACTCCTACAAACGACACACTCTCTTCTCCTCTCTCTCTCTCCCTCCCTCCCCTCTCATACCTATTTTCCATACCAAAAAATCAGTTTTTAGATAATTATAAATTAAGGTGAGTAAAAAAATCCAAACTTTTGTGTCACTCTTTGCTTATTTGTCTCTTTTATCTCTTCTTTCTGTTTTATTTTCTTTTATCTTATTCTTTCTTTCATTTTATGGTCACTTTTATTGCAATAAAGTTTACGTTTTTACGGCTGAAATTACTTGTTGGAGAATAAATTAAGTAAATCCTGGAAATGGGTTTAGAATTTGAACAGTAGATTGATTCAACTCTTTATCTTTTTTTTTTGGATTTCTTTTGGTTGTGGAAGCGTAAACCCAGTACTTGAAATGGGTTTTTTCAGTTCGATTCTAGGATGTTTTTATCTTTTCAAGTTCATTTTTCAAGCTTGGTGTTACTAGTTTTGGCTGGTGTTTATGATTTGGAAAGATGGGTTGGTTCTAAAATAGTGTTTTATGGGGTTAAAGATTGACTTGTCGTTGATGGGACTAAGCGTTGGGAGATTTGAAGTTATGAGCATGGAAGTGAAAGCTTCAAGTGTTCAGTTTAATTTTTGCACTGTTGATCAAGTTTTTGGATCTGGAATGCAGAAGACAGTATTTTGCTTTAATATGATTTGCATCGATTGGATAATTGTGTGAAGGACATATTTAACTTATGATTCAGTGCATTTTGAATTGTTAGAGACTGTTTAAAATGAGATCGGATCCTTAACTTCTCCTTTTCTAATGTTGTCTTCTTGTTCTTTTTAATCTTTAGTGATGGCGAGTTTGTTGTTGTTTAGGTTGTAATAAGATTTCCTTAAAATAGGATGCTGTGCGAGATACTTGATTTATTGCATTATATAGCTTGGTTCTTCACCGAGTTTAAGGGATCTTCAATCAAAGTTGAATCTCCTTTAATTTCACAATTCTAAGCTATGATTCAGTTTGTTCAACGAAATTCTTTGATGAACGATTCTTGATTATGCTTTATTTATTCCAATTCTTGCTAACTATATGTGCTAGAATTTAGTTTTTGTTTCTCCTGAAAATATGAGTTTATGAGGAACTTGGAATTCTTTACAGTTTTTCTTTGTTGGTTTACTTGAATGTTTGAAAATAGTACTTCTGAAGTTGTACGTATTGGAAAAACCAGCACGGTTAAGTTTCTGTTGCAGTAATTATCAATAGATTCTGCGCAGTTTCATATTAGAATTTTTACCTTTGTCTCAAAATCCATTCTGGCTCCACTCTCTTCTTCACGACTTTAATGGATATTTGGATATCATTTTGTAGACAGAAGCTTACAGGAGTGAGATTCCAGTTTGATCTGCTTCAATCACGTGATGCTTTAAAACAGTTAGATTGGATCTGCTGTTTGTACTGCTTCAAAATTTTAGATGGGGTCTCATTTGAACTTCAATAGCTTCGGTACCACTCCACCTGGAGAAAGCAGTGATGCAAAGCCTCCAGCAAATCCCCTGTTAGTCCGCCAACCTTCAATATATTCCTTGACCTTTGATGAGTTCCAAAGCACTTGGGGAGGAGGACCTGGGAAGGATTTTGGATCAATGAACATGGACGAACTATTGAAAAACATATGCACTGCCGAAGAGAATCAGGCCTTGACAAGTTATGTGGGTGCTGGAGAGGGAAGTGTTCCTGGTGGAAATTTGCAAAGACAAGGATCATTGACTTTGCCTAGAACACTAAGTCAAAAGACTGTTGATGAGGTTTGGAAAGACTTGATGAAGGAAACCACTGTCGGCACTAAAGATGGAAGTGACAATTTAGGAGGAAATCTGCCACAAAGACAACAGACTTTAGGGGAAATGACTTTGGAAGAGTTCTTGGCAAGGGCAGGAGTAGTGAGAGAGGACACTCAGCAAATTGGTAGTGCAAATAATACTGGATTTTTTGGTGAATTATACCGGTTTAATAACAGCAACAACTCAAGTCCAGCTCTTAGGTTTCAGCAGCCAAATCAAATTAACGGGATAGTAGGTACTCGAACAGTGGAGAACAACAATAACTTAGCTGCTAATCAACCTCCTAGTTTAGGATTGAATGCGGGTGGAATCAAATCAGCTCAACCACTGCCAAATCCCAAGCCTCAGCAGCAGCCACTCTTTCCCAAGCCAGCTACTGTTACATTTACATCCCCAATGCATTTAGTTAATAATGTGCAGCTTGCTAGCCCAAAAGGTTCTGTGGTGGGTATGCACTCATCTATCAATAATAACTTAGTTCAGGGAGGAGGAATGAGTGTGGTAGGTATAGGAAATGCAGCTGCGACAGGATCTCCTTCAAATCAGATATCACCAGACATCACTGTAAAGAGTAATGTGGATACATCCTCGCTATCACCTGTTCCTTATGTGTTTACTCGAGGAAGAAAACCCAATACAGCTTTGGAGAAGGTAGTTGAGAGAAGACAGAGAAGAATGATAAAGAATAGAGAATCAGCTGCAAGGTCGCGGGCTCGCAAGCAGGTGAATTTCATGATTGAGCTAGTATATATGTAGCTTGACAATGCCTGTTTCATTTTGTTTGTTGCACTTTAACAGGGCCCGACTTTGTATGCCTAAGTCTAACAAAAGAGCTTTCGTAGTTCGGGTCGGTTGTTTTGGAGGTCATAAGTTACTGCATTGATTTAGAGGTCTCTTTCTTGCTTAGTTTGTAGTAGTTGGTGCTTCTAGGTGTAAGTTTATATGACGGATGATTGATGCATTAATGTCATCTGAAGTTCTTTATTTTTTGTGTTTTTTCAGAAATGCTAATAAATTGGATTTGAGAACGAGTACCAGTGTCTTTATGGTACTGTAGAATGAGTGTTGGGGTGCAGAGCTGTATTATTCTGTTTAGTTTGGTTCCAGTTTATACTGGTCTTTTTGTGTGCATACGAGAAAGAGAGAGAAAGTGCAGTGCATCGATGGTTTATTTGAATAACTGTTCTGCAGATATGCCGACTTTGAATTTTGTTAGGATACTTGCAGACAAGTAGAAATTAGCTCAATCAAAAGAAATAATGTTAGACAAGATGCAAATAACTAGATAATTATGATGATGTCCACAAATATGCGAACTTAAAAGCAATCAATTTTAATACACCCCTGGTTGAAAGGAACTTTGTGCAAGATATGCTTCATGTTGGAGATGGTAGTGGATTACTTGATGAACTTGTCTTTTAGACTTTTGACTGTTCCTGTTTTGGTGCATAAACTACTTTTCAGTTGAAGGTTGCATGTAACTCTTGGTTATTTAAATTCCTATTTCAAAATTTTGAAGTAAAAATGAGCAGGTCCTAACAACAATGATTTCTGTTTACTTTTATTTTGGTTCTTCACGCAGGCTTATACGATGGAACTGGAAGCAGAAGTTGCAAAACTTAAACAGGTGAACCAAGAACTCCAGAGAAAACAGGTATGCTTTGTTAATATGGAATTTATGCAAAAGTAGGGTCTCCAAAACCTTCACGAAACTTTGGTTGTTGCAGGCTGAAATGGAAACGCAGAAGAATCAGGTAGAATCTCCTCCTTTATTCCGGTGAAGGCTTCAATCGCATGATGACATGCTTATGTCATTCTTTATATATTAAATAGGTTTTAGCCTGAGTTGTAAGAGCATGCAAATGTTAATGATTCTCCATCCCACCTCCATTTTTTTAGTCTGCTTTTCATAACATTGTTTTCGAATTGTCAATTGATGGTTGTCCACTTTTGGCGGTTCCTTGAAACTTATGGCAACAGTCTCTAATGAATTAAAAGTTGTGGCAACAGTCTCTAATGAATTAAAAGTTGAACGGTAAACTTACTTCACCGGTGATTTGTAAAATGGAGTCATTTGGTTCTAACCAAATACCAGGGCAATGAGGATTGGATTATGAGATGTATATTTTCTCTCCCTGTCCTCTCATTTATTTTAAACGATGTGCATTGCACAACCTCCTCCTCAAATGTACTTGAATATTTGGAATTGGTGTATTCCTTGCCTGAAATATGTGTTAAAAAAATCAAGAATCCATTAGTGTTCTTTCTTTCCTTTGTTTATGGTTCTGAAATTCGATGGCACAACCTTCTTGCTCAATTGTTCTGGTAATATTCAAATGCTGACAGCCAGTTTCTGCTTTTGCAGTTCACAGAGACAGTCAAGCCCTGGAGTGGTAAAAGGCAATGCTTGAGAAGGACATTAACAGGCCCTTGGTAAAGTTGATAGATTAGTTGTGAATATTAGGGGGCAGTGGTCAAGATTGCAATCTTAACCATTTGTATGGTATTGAGATTGTTTTGCAGATCTGGGACATGCATCTTATAGTATGGATTGCCAGGTAGTGCTATCTGTAGGAGCACAGAGTTGAGTTGTAAATTATGACCTGATATATATTAGTTTTACACCCTCCTGGAGTAAACTCTCTATGTGATGATCATTTGTTTTCTTTGATTATAAAGGCCATACAATTTAGTTATCAGTGAAAGTCATGTGAGCTCCCTTATCATGTTTGGTGGCAGGAAAAATAAAGCTTCCCAATATGACTGCTTAGAGGATGGTTGTTACAGTTATTCTGATTGCCTTAAGAATGCAACATAATGGGTGATGAATTTCTTTAAAAGGGTGTCAAATATTTAACCAAAGCCTAAAAACGTGATACCAGTCCAGAAACATATGGTTTTCGATAAGCCCCATTGAGCTTTTTCACTGGTTAGCTAGTCCACGAACAGAAAGATGTTCATTGGTTATCTGTCCTCCTTTTTATAGCAAGTGCCCTTTAAGGCCGAGTTAAGTAAAAGAAGGAAAAATGCTCATTTGTTCTTCAACAACAGCTCTTGCAACGTTGGCAGTTCTTGTTGTTTTAAGCCTTTTTTTCCTTTACATTAGTTATTAAAACTTGACAATAATAAACCGTTCGAGAACAACTTCTGGATTAGTGCCATTCACTCAGGTGTTAGGATGAATTTAGTTTACCGGAGAAAAAGAGGAGACGTAGTTAATTTCTACTCGATGTATTTCTATGACTATCAGAATGAAGAAACAGTTACTTATGAGCTCTTTTGCCTTTGCAATAGCAGCTGTTTCGCTTTTATGGGTATGAAATATGAATAATGTTTTGTCTGCCTCATTCTTTTAAAATGGTCTTTGATGATTTCTCGATTGATTTACATCAGGTTAGCATACGAAAATTCCGTAGTGCTTGATCTGAAGTTACATAGCAATGATGTAACCCACTGTTAATTGGTAGTTATATTTAGTTATTATTTTTTCGCCAGTAAGGAGCGCCCGTGGCCTAATGGATAAGGCGTCTGACTTCTAATCAGGCGATTGTGGGTTCGAGTCCCACCGGGCGTGCTTTGATACTTATTTTTCCTTATGACTTCTAAACTTGTTAGGTTTATTATTTAGGTCTAACGACTAGCAATTAACCTTTTATTTTTGTTAATATATTTTGCAGATACAATCATAAAAAATTTTATCAGATTTTTAAATTTTCGTTTAATTTATTTCAATAACTTTTGTTATTGAAAATTATTTTTGTTAATATATTTAGCTGATGCAATTATAAAAAGTTTCAATTTTTCAGTTCAATTTTTATCTTTTCGGTTTAATTTATTTTAATAACTTTTGTTATTTAAAATTATTTTTGTTAATATTGGCCGATACAATCATAAAAAATTTCAACTATTTAACTTTTCAGTTCGATTTTTAAGTTTTCGATTTGATTTATTTTAATATCTTTTGTTGTTAAAAACTAATTAATTTATTAATTGATCAATCAATTTTATTAATTAATAAATTCTTATAAACTAAAATAAATAAATAAATATTTATTTAATAATTTTTTTAATTAAATTTTAAATTTTTTGATAAATAAAAACAATATCTTTTAATCATATTTTAAATTTCTTAGTTTTGTCTAAGTTTTAATCATTTTCATATCGTTTTAATAGCGATTTAACATTTTAAATCCTAAATATTTCAAAATTGGTTTAATTTGCAAACAGTTTTTCAAAACACGGATAAAAGTTAATCACATACCTGATGGGTCCCACTTTCTGCTTCGTTTATCATCTTCATCACCTCGCCTCACATATCATCACTGTCTCATTACTTTTCTGCATTTTCTTTTTGTTAAGCTAAGCTTCTCTCTAATGGCGGTTACTTCCACTCCTCTACGTTCTCCACTCGCTCCCTCACTCTCCTCCACTTCACCCAACAACAGCATCCTCACCACTACCTTTCTCTCTTTCCCTCTTCCCTCAACACCTTCGAATCTCTCTCTCAAATTCACCCCTCTTCCTCTGAAGGTCCTTTGTGCTCGCGGTTCTAGAGGTACACTCCAATGCCCACTACTCTGTTTTCATCCTATTTGCTAAATTGAACCTTTCTCTGGTGGGTCTTGCTGTAAGTTAGTATTCGAAGCACAATAATGAAATACCCACTAATCTCACCCCCCTCTGTTTCCTTTAATTTGTTAAATTTTAAATCATTCTCTGGTGGGTCTTGTTTTAAATGGCTTTTCCAATGGGTTTTAGCTTCGAACATTATGAATTGTTACTAAATTCAGGATTTTAAAGTTGATTATATGCTTCATTTCGTTATCTAAAGGCCGTCCGGATGCCAAAAACATTCCCAAATCCGACCCGGTTTACCGAAACCGATTGGTGAACATGTTTGTTAACCGGATTCTGAAAAATGGCAAGAAATCGCTGGCTTATTTGATTATATATCAGGCAATGAAAAGGATTCAGCAGAAGACTGGGTTGAATCCACTGGTCGTCTTGAGGCAGGCGGTTCAAGGCGCTACACCTGATGTGGCTGTGAAATCTAGGCGTGTTGGTGGGTCTACACAACAGGTTCCTACTGAAGTTGCGTCTGCGCAAGGAAAAGCTCTTGCGATTCGGTGGTTGTTGGATGCGTCCAGGAAGCGTAGTGGCAAGAGTATGGTCCTGAGGTTGAGTAATGAGATAATTGATGCTGCTAAAGGGACTGGTGATGCTATAAAGAAAAGGGAAGAGACTCATAGGATGGCAGAGGCAAATAGAGCTTTTGCACATTTCCGTTGATTGACATTTTTAATGGGACTTGGCAGTTGCTCTATTGTAGAATTTGATTGCCTAGCTTCTTGTTTTTCATTTGTTGTTCTGTAATCTGCATTGGTATCTTGTAGACTGATTGGCTCATACCTTGCAAGTGATAGATGTTCTTATAGAATTTGATTCTGTGATTGCATCTCAAATCCCTTTTGGATCATTGTTTCTATTTTGTATGTGCTATTTGGTTGTTTTATGTTGTGCAGAGAAATTATCAGGTTTGTTGACTATTGTTTGTTTCCTAGTATTACTGGATGCAGTTTGAAAGGGGAAGCAAAGGGTTAAAAGCTAAGAAATTGGGGGGAAGCTAGATGTGTTTATATGGTTCTGCATTGAATATGGGGTGCTTATACTATGCAAATTGGATGCTGGGAACCACTTATTGAGTTGGTGTTCTGTGCATGTGACGTGGGAGTTGAAAACTTAGAGAAACCTGTTACTTTTTTTCTCTTTATTGCCACAAATTCTGACAATTTCAAGAATTGGTTTGTTTCTTGATGTTTTGCAGCAACGAGAAAATTGTGATCCTTCATCCTCAACACTGGATATTTTGTGCTTATCTTATGGATTTCACATTGAGCTTTTAGGTCTATTAGATACTTGAAGCATATATTAGATGTCATTCTTAAGAACATGTTCCGGGTTAGAAATAAGCAATTTTAAATGATTAAATTTTAATTAATTTAGATGATTTAAAATTTGTTTTAAAGTTTTAAGTGTCTATATTCAAATTAATTTGACATTGAGTTGTTTGAAGTTATCTAAAGAGAGTTATGATGAAATAATGACAGATTGGTGCCACTTTTTTTTTCAATTTTATAGATTTTATTGTATTATTAACAGTAATTTTCTCTTTGTGGTCTATCCTTAGGTGTCTTTAAGTTGGTTAGCCTAGAATTCTTTATTGGCATTATACATAGTCATGTAATGTATCATTTTGTATAAGAGAGACAAGAAAAAGAACGGTGATGGGAGTTGACAAGGTAATAAAGGTGCAATTTTAATGTCTAAGAGTGAAGTTTGAGATACTCTTAATGAAGGATAATGAATCCATTTTACTGTACTTCATAAGAGTTGTAGAAGTGGTCCTATGACTTTGTGGTAATGACTATTGAATAATTCAAAGATGTGAGAAATATGTCTGCATATAAGTTAACTGGATCTTTACTAGCTTATGAAGAAAGGATGAATCACACAAAAAGAACAAGTCTTACTAGCAAAGTTATCCTTAAAAGTCCAAAAACAATTACATGGAGCAAAGTGGAAAAAAATAATTTGCATATGAAAACAGATGCAGACGAGGTCATGGACATACATGGAGTCAAGGAAGAGAAAGAGATGAACAAGACTCTTCTAGTGAAAATCGTTCTCAAAATTTTCAACATGGTCAAGGAAGAAGAAGAAGAAGAAGAAGAGGAAGAGGAAGAAGAAGGGGCTATTTTGATGGAAAATATAAGAAAAACAATAACGACGGCTAAGTTGAATGCTATTTGTATGGCAAGCATGACCATTATTCTTAAAAGTGTTTTTTTAAGAACAAAGATAAAGTAAAATTTGAAGAAGGTAATGAAAATGTAGTAGCAGAAACTTTACTACTCACAGTAAATGATGAACCAAAAGGTGAAAAGAACACAAGGTAACTTGATAAATGCAATTAGCAATCGCATGACAAGTGATAATTTTTTTTTGTTGAATTAGATATTAAAGCTTATATGTGGTCATAAGCTTATATCTAATATTTACTTTATTCCGAAACTAAAGCATAAGTTTTTGGTCAACTTTTAGAAAATAGGGGTCAAATTCATATGGATGGTTATATTCTTTGGCTTCAAAATAGTGCTAATCTTATTGCCAAGATGACTATAACTAGCAACAGGATGTCTTTTTTGAACTTGCACATTATGGAAGTCATATGTTTGAAGACTGGTGTTATTAATCTTTCATGGATATGGAATATTAGTATGAAATATTTGAATTTTAATGTACTCAAAGCTTTGAGATAGAAGAAGATTGTAAGAGGTAGATGATCCTGAATAACTATGTGAAACATGCTTACTTGAAAAGCATTTAAGGAAAAGCTTTCCAAACCAATCAATTTCAAGAGTTACCGATAGGAATGTCAATGGGCCGGGCTGGGCCGGGTTTGCGCCTGGCCCGGCCCAGTCCATCCATGGGTTGGGCGGGCCACGAGTCGGCCCGTGGCCCGGCCCACCCACGGG
>JAOQMM010000172.1:23224754-23244230 GCA_027563515.1 Erythroxylum platyclados | reverse complement strand
CACATTGAAGACATTTATATCCAAATTTAGCACAAAATTAATGACTTATCAAGATTCTAGACTGTTGATTCTCACTGAGGGAATCATAGTCGTAAGTTGTTGATATGCTACCTCGTGCCTTCTTCATTCCTTCGCTGAACTTGCGTGCTCCGATCAGCTTTCGGTTGCAATGAGAAGTATTGAACTGAGGTCCAGTTTCACATATGCCCCTCCAGCGCTCTGGCACTGGAGGCATACCATAATCATTAAAGCTCTCGCTTTCAGGCCAAACACCAGTGTCAACAATCCCAATGATTATATCATCCCCGTATTTGCTATCTGGCCATACACCTCTATTATTATTCAGTCCGAGAAATTGTGGGGTGTGGGTGGTCGCGCGGCGGCCAAATGATCCCCTATATGTCGCAACATGGCCTGGCAAACTCTCTAGTTGCTTAACATGAGACCGTGACAAAATAGCACTAAAGCCATTCATCACATGCTTGTAGGTGTAGAGATGGGTTGGATCAATTCCTTCAGGTGAAGAAAGTGATGATAGAGTTGCCATATGCCAGTGATGTTCGGAGGAGTACGGAGCTGGCATTGCCGATTTGTCCATGTGGATAATGAAAGTTCCAAAGTCACCGGAAGTAGCATAAACTGCTGTGGCAACCGAAACCAAAACTGAAAGTGATAGGAACTGTAAACGAGAAATTTGAGCCATTTGTCAGGTGTGTAACAACAATTCAATCAGTGGAATATATAGGCATTATTTGCATGAGTCTAAGGCCTCGAAATGACCGAAGAAAATTGAGGAATACGAAAGTCATTGGAAATCTCTCTATGATTAATCTAATGATCCCACCAAAGGCCATACCAATCGTGATGAACAATGCTTTATGTCTATGAGTTGAACGTAACTTTGAATAGTACAACAAAGTTGAAATTTGCTTTCTACAGAAAGTTGATAGAAGCTGGCCCATATTCATTTGTTGCTTTTAAAATTTCTCAATCAAGAAATTTCATTTTTTATTTTAGTTCTCCTATCTTTTAAATTGTTTAAGCAAAGTAGTTTTCTTTGATTGACCTGAAGGAAGTGTAAACGTGTAACATATGTGGACTGTATAGTCATTGTACTTAGCCTTATCACTCACTTTCTTGGTAATGGTGGTTTGGAAGGGTTTGGTATGACAAATCAAAAAGACAAAAGAAGAAAAGAAAGCATCAAGCTTCAAGCATCTGGTACCAGGAAAGATCCAGTCCTGACAAGGCATCTGGCTTATCTGCAACAATATATTAATCTTTGAAAAAGCATTGTACTTTAACAGAGAAGAAGATGAAGACCGGCTTGCTGGGGACGCAGACAAAACATGCTTATTAAAAAAGGACGCAGAATAGTCTTTCTTTTTTCTATAAACTTTTAGAAGCTCAGATTTTGCATATCAACTCGATTGGTAGATCACAGGATAAAACCACGTATGCACATTTTCTCGTGTCCATATCTCTTACTTTCTGAATATAAAGAAAGGTTTACTCACAAAAGGTAGGATATACAGAAAATAATCACTTGGTCTCTTTATAAACATGAAACTAATTTTAGCATACGAACCTAAAAATTCCATATTGTTGCAGGACCGTGAGGAATCGTGATAAGCAACTGTGCATAGAGATCCAAGCGCTAAAAAGAAGAGGTCTAACCCATACCTTCAAGAGTCATCGACATAATTAAAGCATCAGAACACGATTCCAAGTAGCATAAGCATTAATATATTATTTAATGAACGAATAATTTATAATTACATAACAAGAACAATTAATATATTTTCCCTCGTAACTAATCATTATAGGGTCTTGGGTTATTAATTATTGAAGAAGCTGAGAAACTGGATTATCTGATCCTAGAAAATGTCAACAATGGTGGATATTAATTAGGAGCAACAGGCGCACTGTGACTGGCATAGTACCCTAATCATGTTTCCAAATAGCAGATTGTGGTGACCGTTATTTGGATTACAATTGTATCTATACAATTATTACTATAATAATCAAGGAACCACTGCGTTGTATCAATCGCAATCCACATTTTAAATTCTTGACTTAAGTATTTAGAAACGATAGAAGAAAAGTATTGGCGATGCTGATTTGTGTTAATGGGTACAAGTTGGTCACATGGCCTTCCCCATAACATAGGACAGTGACCATTGTCATCAGAAACGTCATTAGTCACTAGCTTAGTGGATTCATACAAGATCTTAGACATAAGAATCAATGGCTGTTATGAGACTAAAATTGCAAACAAGCGTTCTAGGTTGAAAGGTATCTTCAAAATTGATCAAGACTTTTTCCTTCAAAATATATGATGTACATTACACATCCAATAAGGATAAAGATCATCACTGGCGCTAAGGAAGTACGGGGGGAGATTATGGGACTTGCTGTTCAAACCGACACCAGGACGAAGGGACGTTGAGAGGTGAAGGATAAAACAATAGTACTCTACTCGAATCATATGACTGGGAGTTTGAATAGCTTATGTGAATTGCCAGAGGTGTCTGGATGTCTCATTGAACCACTAGATGGACAACATGCCACTGTAACTAAGGAAGGATCAGTGAGACTTCATGGGAATTTTAAGCTTTGAAAACGTTTCTATATGCCCCGTTTAAATTGCAATCTCACTTCTGTGTTATTATTGATAGGTGAATGAAACTGTATTGTCCAATTCACCAATAATCTATGTGTTATACATGGTTCATTTTGAGGATGTTGACTGGTGCGGTTGAATGGAGGACCGAGCTCTATTATTTTCAGAGGGTACCACGCGTGATGTATATAGGATGCATATAGTACTCTGTCCTCTTGTGGTGCTTCATATACTCATGTTGTCTAGATGTTATTACTAACTGACAAGAAAGAGGTATCTCGTACTTTGTTGAATTTATTTGCTATGGTGGAAAGACAATATAATAAGCAATTTAAAGTTTACCTACATGATATTTAATTAATTTAACTTTATCTTCAATTTTAGATGGAAATGTTTTTGTTGGGTATAAAAAAAGAAATAGAGAGAATCGATTAAGAACTGAAAATATTATATATTATTTCTCAGCCGAGCAAATAATTTATACTGCAAAACCTAAACTACATACGCAGGGAATTAAGAAATAACGGAATACAATTTTTAAAAGATCTCAAATAACTTAATCAAAAACAATCCTAACTGATTTGACTAATTCTGTAACTTCAAAGTTATCCCACGTTTAACAGTTTTTAATAAAAGAGTAGATGAAGATGACTTTGAGGGAGTTGGGAATGATGTTGGGAATACATGTGTTGATTATACACCACAAGAAGCAAGAGAGACATCGCTGATCAAGAAAAAGATAGTGTTGACCTAAGGGGGGCGCATGTGATGGAGGTGAAGGGATACAAGGAGAAGTAGGGGCAGCAACCCAGGATATACGAGCTGGTGGTGAGGTGCAAGTGGCACAGGATGCGAGGGTTGATGGCGAGTAACATCATGATAATCAACTAGGTCGTGTACATATGAATAAGATAGCCGTCTATTCGTCTGCACTATTATGTTACTAATACGATCCAGAAATTGAGCCCCTCTACTAGTTCACTTGCGCCAATTCATACCTTAAGTACGTCATATTCAATAGCACCCACTGTGAGTTGTGATCAATTTTCTTTGCAGCATCAAAATTTTCTTGCAGTTATTATTGCAGATCGTGAGCCCTCATCCTTCTTGGAAGCAATATGGATGAAAGGTAGAAAGAGGCAGTGTAGAATGAAATTCAGGTACTGGAAGATAATGGGACTTAGGTGGTGGAATATTTACCTCTCGGAAAGAAGGCACTTGGCTGCAAGTTGTTATACAAGATAAAATACAATTCAGATGGCTCTATAAAGGGGTTTAAAGCTCAATTGTTATTTTTTTGATAATCATCAAGTTGAAAGAATTGATTATATAGAAACATTTGCTTCAATTACCAAGATGGTTACAGTATAAACATTTTTAGCTATGCAGCCGCAAATTAATGGGAACTGCATCACATGGATGTCTGTAAGACTTTGCCCTACAGATCTTCAAGAGGAGGTGTACATAAAAATGTATCCAGGTTTCTAAGTATAGAGTCCAGGAATTGTGTGCAAGCTTCAAAAATAGCTTTATGGATTAAAATAAGCCCCAGATGTTGGTTCACTAAACTTTTTGCTGCTTTGAAGGGGTTTGATTTCAGAAAATCCTACTCTACTTACTCATTGTTCACGTTGCAGAAAGAAGGTGTCCAGATCAATGTCCTTATTTATGTAAATGATTTGATAATTTCTAGAAATGATTATGCTACCACACAAAGGTTCGAGATCTATTTGAGTGAGTGTTTTCATATGAAAGATTTGGTATTTTCGAAATATTTTCTAGGTGGTGAAGTTGCTAAGAGTCTTATGCTTTGCATATCATCTCCAAGGTTGGCTTATTAGGGGCGAAGCCTGAGAGTTTTCTTTCAGATCAAAACATAGACTATCATTTTGTCTTATACGAGACATTGAAAGGCAATATTCGTTCTACAGACGAGTGTATAAGCAAGAGGCTTTGGACCAGCATCAAGTAGCATATCTTCTTCTGAACGAGATCTGAACCATTATTGTGGCAAGAAGAGTGGAAAGAGTGGAAAATTTACTGACTACTAATATTAGGAACAAATGGTGTATCTAACGTTGTTCTGTAACCTCTCGCCTATTCTGTAGTAGGTTTTGTATGTGGCCTCCTGGCTTTGTCTGTGTGAGATAGACTTTCCAAATCTATCTCCTTTGTATAGGTGTTTAGTTGCTTACAGTATATAATATCTTTCATTTTACAAAAAAAAAAAAATATTCGTTCTACTTATGTTCCTTTCTATGTACAATTAGCTAATATTTTTGCCACGGTCTTGGACAAACATCAGTTTGATTATTTTTTCCAAAAGTTAGACATTCAAAATCTTTATGCACCAATTTGAGAGGAGGTATTAAGCTAGATCGGCATATATGTAAATATGGCAATTGTATTTTCTATGTTATTCTATATCCTTGATTTATAGGTATGAGTTATTCTAGGCTTATCTTTAGAAGTAATTGTAGTAACGTTGTTTTGTTGTTTTAACATAGAATAACTTTAAAGAAATTACAGAAGATTTGTTATCTAGATTGTTGGGAAAAACTATTGGCGATGCTGATTTGTCGAAATGGATACAAATTGGTCACATGGCCTTCCCATAAATTGGGACAGTGACCATTGCCGTCATATACCAGTCATTAATCACTGGCTTCGTGGATTCATAGGATCTTATGTAATTACATTATTATAAATCTGATATAAAAATCAATGGTTGTTCTGAGACCAAAATTCAAACCACATTCTAGGTTGAAAGTGATATTCAAAATTGATCAAGACTTATCCTCAAAATATGTGACGGACACTACACATCTTAAAATTGAGAAGATGCCGTTTCTAATTTCCTTACTTTCTTTGATAGATGAGCTATTTCTGTTAAAGATTGATTCAAATTAAGATGTGTTTATCTTTCAATCTGACTGAGTTCTTGAAGTTTCAGATTTGTATTCCATGATTTTCTGGTTTTAGTTAGTCAAAGATAGTGTCAACAAATCTGATTGTAGTTAAGAAATTTTAGGCTTATTCAATGTCTTGTAAGCCTATAAATAGACACTTTCAGATGTTGAATAAAAATTAAGCAAAAGTCCTTTATTTCATTTGTCCATTTGTCCTTTGCTTCATTTGTCTCTTCTTTTATTTCCAACAATTTCTTTTCTTGCATGTGTTTTACTTTCTACTATAAGGGTTATCTTATTAATTATTTTAACTCTTGCACTTTATCTATATTCAACCAAACTAACTGAACTGGATCCTTTGACTGTTATGTCATTTAAATTGCCTGTAGATTATAGGAAGAAACATATCTTAGTTTGACTTTTGAGGTTTCTTGGTTCTATTCTATTGCACATCATGTCTAGTGGTATTTGCCTTTAAATTCATTTTTCAGTGTTGTCTGATTCTAAATTCATTTCAATCTTCCTCTGCACTTTCCCCTAGCTTCTCCATATCCATCACTTGTTGCTGCCGAATTGAACTTGTGCCTGGAATTCCCAGATATGCAAAACACTAACCTTAATTCCAGGGGTTGGAGATGCAGTTACTGGAGTATCATTCTTTTTCTATTTCAAGCATTGATTGTCTTGTTGGTTCTATATGTGGAAAGGGAAGAGAGTTATATGATTTATAAATGTTTACATTCATAGTGGTTTCTGATGGGGGCATTAATGAGCTAATAGTTAGCAGTTAGACAACTTAGTTGAGTCTATTTATTAATTTGTTAAACCATTTAGCCTACACATTGTGTATTCTTAAACTTTTATTTTTACATTAATGAATAATCATTGCATGTTCTTTTATTATTATAAAACATCGACTAAACGAAACACTCATAAATAAAAAAATAAAATTGGCGGCAACATACATTCATGAATTCAAAGGAGAATGCCTACGTATTAACTGGCTCTCATAATTTCTTTACCTAGGATTAAGGCAATATGATTAGCATAGATTTAGATATTTCCATTGTTAGGAGTTAAACTTGATGTAAGTGGTAATAATTGTGAAAATAATTTTGGAATATCTTGATTGTTTTAGTTTTAAGTTTTATTATATATGTATTTAAAGAGTAGTCACTCATGTGTGTTTGATATAATATATTTGAAGAGTCTCGTATTCATAGTTCTATTTTGTTTTGTTATTTTATATAAATATGAATATAACTAGTTCAAATTTTAAATCTTTCTTTTATAGCCAATAAAATAGTATCAGAGCCCTTACACGCTTATAAAAGAAAAATGATGAGTGGAGTTATATGTCATATTCACATTCTAATTTCTAAAATTCACTATAGAAAATTATGATAATTGGTGTATTTGAGTAAAAGCCTTGCTAAGATCGCAAAATGCACAAGAGATTGCTGAAAAGAGTGTAAAGTAATCTAAAGATGAAGGAGAGAAAGAGGCATTGTAAAAAGATCCCTAATCATTAATGCTGATTCATATGTTCTTGGACGAAATTATGTTTAAGATGGCTTCATGAGCATCAACTGTGAAGCAAGCATACGAATTGATAAGATGATAAAGGCACATCTTTAAACCTTAAGGACAATTTGAAGCATTCAAAATGAAAAATTTTGAAACATTTTAAGATTATTTCACTAAATTATTGACATTTATCAATCAATTACAAAGATAATGCGAGAAACTAGAATATGTCCAAGTGATTAAAAAATTCTTCGATCAAGTGATTCAAAATTCAATCATATTTTTGTGACTATTGATGAATCAAAAGATTTATATTCCATGATGATTGATAAACTCATGGGTTATTTATAAGCCCTTGAAGAGAGGATGAATGTGAAGAAGTCACAAGCAAAAGTTCTTATTTCAAAGTTGAACTTGAAAAAAGAAAAACAAAAAGAATATAGCAAAGAAGAACATCAAGAAAAGGAAGAGACAAAGGTTATAGTAGAGTATATAAAAATTATTGAGAACATGGAGGAGAACGGGGTAAAAGTAAGTAGTATAAAAAAAGATGCAAAAGCTAATGTACAATATTACAATTGTGATAAATTTGACTATTATGCAGCAGATTATAAAAGTCCATGTAGCAAAGAAGAGAAGGCTTATTATGAAAAAAAAGAGAGGAAGATGAAGAGTCAACTTAGTTAGTAACATATAACGGAGATGGTGATAGAGAAAATGATCAGGAAATATGGTTATTTCTTCAATTGATGAATATTTTAGAGATAATATTTCTTTTGGAGATAATATAAAAACTATTATTAAAAGGATAGGTGACTTTCATATTCAGACAAGGAATGACTCTCATCAGTTCACCTCTCAAGTTTATTATATTCTATCTTTGAAATTCAATATTTTGAGTTTGGGACAACCTTTAGAGAAAGGATATGAGGTAAAGATTAAGAATAAAGCTATTGTATTAAGAGATGAAGAAAATAAATTGATCATCAAGGTGAAGATGTCTAAGAACATAATATTTTCTCTCAAAATACATGCTGATTGTATGAAATGTTTGAAAGTTTGTACAATAGATCTGAGCTGGCTTTAGCATCTTTCAATGGATCATCTAAAATTTGGAGGATTGGAATCTTTTCCAAAGGATGAGATAGTATATGAGCTGCATGTATTGATCATCTTAATAAGTTATAGTAAGGGTGCATATAAAATAATTCAAAAACTTTCTTGCAACAAGCTGCGCAATTGGGTGCAACTGTCAGCAATAGTATTAACTCCCCAGTGATGCAAAAAGAGCTTTGCTAGTAGCATGGTAGGTCATGATTAGCTGACACCCATAAGATCACCAAACTTTGGTGGAATTCAACAACATAATGCTTTATATAATCACTTCTTTACATAATATAACCAAACAAATATGGTCAGCATAAGTCCTAATGATTTACCAGACAAGAAATCTCAACCTTTTTCAGCACTGCAACAAGTAGCTCAACAATGAACAATAATATGGGTATGTTTGCTAGTATGTTCATGATAAATGACTATAACTTTGGCTTTATGAGAAATATGGAACATGAAGATAATGGTAGTCCAAGTTTGCTTCATGGAAGAAGCAGTGCACTCCCAACAACAATGTCTAAATTTGGCAGTGGGATTAGTAAAAATGGTGACATGTATACTCATGATTTTCTTGGGGATTGAAGGAGTAAAAAGGAAAGTGAATTCGCATAAACAGTAACACTAACAACAATAAAGAAATGGGAATGTAAGCAATGGGACATCACAGAATGCTAATCACGAACCATATAAGCAACATATATCAATTGGTGAAGCTGATATAGAGAAACCTATATGGAATGTTTAAGAACTGGGACTTATAAAGAGAGAGGAGCATATGATATATGACCCACAAATTTTTTTATTTTTTGGGTCCTTTACACATATGACATGAGACTTGAAAAAATTAATAAATAATGTTATCTGTTGAATGCTTGTGAATGTTGGGGTTTAAATTGAATTTTAATTAAAAATTTTGGGTCTAATTTTTCCTTTTACCTTTAGAATTTTAGGTTTTTGGTTTAGGTTTATTGTATTATTCAAAGCTACATACAATCAACATTTATCCTTTTCTAACACCATTAGAATAATAATGGAGAAATTGTAAACTTTGAATGGTTAACTTGACATTTTTCACGTTCTCTTCTTCAACAATTAGAGAGTTTGGTAAGCCATGTCAAAACATACAAGGGATCATTTATCTGTCCAGTAACCACCTACATTCTACAATTTATGGGACTAAATAATAATAGAGGTTTATGGGCAGACAACGAATATGATGATGATATAATCATTGGGATTGTTGACACTAAAGTTTGGCCTAAAAGCAATAGCTTTAATAACTATGGTATTTGATAGTTTATTTGAGGATAATGAAGTGTAATGCTATTTTGTTGATTAAATTATAAAGTATAGTGTCCTTAATATATAGTTTTATAGTGTATGTAATAAGTATGAAAAGGGAATTATAATTGAAAGATTTCAGATTTCAGATTTCAGATTATAATTATTAATTGATAAGAACTAAATGATATTGATAGTTAGGATCATATTAGATTAGATATGTGTTATCAGGCCCCTTCAAGCGCACGATTGATTGAGAACATGAACTTATCCTGAAGTTGATGAAATGCTAAAGAGGACAAAGTTTAGTTATGACATCAACAATTAGATTCGAAGAAGAAATGTGTCAGATTTGGAGAGTTTTACAAATAACAAAATCTCAAATAAAATGAATATCAATCTCAATATGCATAGTACGAACATAAGATATTGGGTCCAAAGCAAGGAAGGTAGCTTTTAGATTATTACACTCTAGTGTAGGCATAAGGTGAGACAATACTAGTCAATCAAGAACAAAAAATAACCAACAAAGCTCAGCAGAGGTGAAACAATGCTCTAGTATTCAATTTCGGTGTTAGATCTAGCAACTGTAGGTTGTTTTTTTGTCACTCTAAGCAATAAAAGTAGGGCCAAGAAATATATAATAGCCTGATGCAGAGTGATGATCATTAGGACAACCTCCCTAGTCAACATTACAATAGGTCTATAAGTAAAGTGAGGTGGACCTAGTGAAATGAATTTTATGAGAAGTTGTCGAACGAGGGTAACTCATAATCCATTTGACTAGATTCCAATGGATGTCAGTAGGGCACTACAAGAATTAAGAGACTTTGTTGACAAAAAATTGGTTGTTAAGGTGAGTAAGATAAAGGTATTGGAGAGCATCAACAATGCTATGGTATTTAGTAGGATCAAGAACTAGAGTTCCATTATTTTTGGAAAGTGGGAGAAGGAAGTGATAGGTATGGGTGCAAATTTGTATTTGTCAAAATTTGTTTAGATAAGGAGATCTTTAGTGTCATGTGATTGAGAAAAGAAAAGACTATAGGAAGTAGGCTTAACTTCGATTCCAAGAAAATGACGAATAGTACATAAGCACTTGATGGAGAAAGAGGAGTTGAAATCATAAAAAAGTGACATAATGAAGAATATATGACCAAGATATCATCCAAATAAACTAAAAGAAAGGTAGTGTGGGATATAGTTTTGCGAATGAAGAGAGGGGGTATTAAATTTAGAGGAAATAAATTTGAGATCAAGAAGTTTTTCACTTAGGTGATGAAACCAAGCCCGAGGGGTTTGTTTGAGACTATAAAGGGCTTTGTGGGGTTTACAAAAATAATAAGGATGGTGCAGATTTATAAGGCCATGAGATTGAGACATATAAATTGGTTCTTGAAGATAACCACGAAGGATGCATTATTTACATCAAGTTGTTAAATGGTCTAGTTGTTAGAAATGGCCAAGATGAGAATAATATAAAGAATAATTAGTTTGACTCCTAGACTAAAGGTATCATTGTAATCAATGCCTAGGTCCTATGATATTCTTTAGCAATATGATGCATTTTATAATGCTCAATAGGGCCATCAGGATCTCTTTTTATGCGAAAGACCCATTTATAACTAACAATGTAGGTATGTGAAGGAGGGAAAAAAAAGGTCAAAGTGTGATTATGATAAAGAGCATTGAACTCATCAAGTATTGCTTGACATTAGTGGAGAAATTTGATGGCATTAGTGAAGGAGGTAGGATCAGGAGCATGAAAGTTGTGTATTATGTTGGTGTAGGTAATATAGGCAGAAAATATATGTAGAGTACAATTATGATCACAAGTAAGTGTGATCATAGGATGGACAGCTAGAGGTAAGGGAGGTTGTTGAGACCAATATTATGAATACTGTACTAATGACATTATCATATTTGATTCTGGCACGGTACTATACCGGTACCGTCAATACCAAGTATTATTTTAAAGAATTACAAGTATGATCACATGTATGTGTGATCAGAGGATGGACAACTAAAGGTAAGGGAGGTTATTAAGATCAATATATTGAATACCGTACTAGTAACATTATCATATTTGGTTCTGGTATGGTATTACACCAGTACCGTCAATACCGAGTACTATTTTAAATAATTTTTTAAAATTATAAAATAGTCCCTAATTTTTTTAAAATTACAAAATTGTCCCTCAATATATTGTATTATATAATTTATAATTTTACATTAACCAAGTTTCCAAAAATCATAACAATAGAAATTTAAAATAACAATAATATATTTTTCTATTAATTTTTTTGAAAAATAATGAATTCATTGAGAGCCATGAAGTGTATTGAATTAGGGATTACAAGGCAACCCTAACCATTTGGAATTATACAACAAAAACCACAAAATCAAACTATTATCCAAGGAAAGCTAGAAACATGATAAATTAAAGATTCCATCTTCTCTTGATAGAAAGACTCAGTTTTCTTATCCATTGATGAGCTTCCAGAATTTCTCTAATCTAGCATTGAATTTTGTGTGCTAAAGCATACTTTTTAGTTTTCTTTCTATGGAAAAGCCTTTGGTTTCTTTCCATCCAAATCGTACATACTAAGCAATTTAAACTGAGACTAAGACACATTTGATCGTTCCCAAGGTTTAAAAATTGTTTGTCAGCCCAAATTAGAATAAGATTGGCATTACCGGATTAGGGTTTAACAACAATAATATTTTAGAATAATTAATTAATTTGATAAATAAATTAGATAACTAATAACATTAAAAATATGATATTAAAATTATATTCGATTTGAATTTACCTATCATAATAAAATTTATTATAAAAGGTTAACAAAAAATATATAACATATAAAAAGTAATTCATTTTTAAATTTAATATTTATATATACTCAAAACTTCATATGAATTTAGTATAATAAATATGAGGACTCTATTGTTAAGATTGATATAATAATATATGATTTAAATTTTTTTAAAAAAATAAATGAACATTATTCTCAATAAAATCTCTCAAATTTCTTATTTTATTATGTTTAATTATATGTACTTCTTCATTTAAAGAGTAGGTTGAATATATAGAAATTACCATAACCTAATTTCTCTTGTTTACTATTTACAACTACTTTAAAGAATTAACATCCAGAGAGTACACAAGAAGAACTCGTGCAGATGCAACAAGATTTGAAAAAGGAATCGAAAAAGATTTGGTTACATATGCATAGAAATCTTTAATATTACTTCGCCGCCAAATAATGCTTTCTAATGGCAAATAAAATGTCCCTTTATTATATGTTTTTAACCAAATAATAAAGAAAATTTCTTCTTGATTTGGTTTTCAAAGAAACAAAAATGTGGGAGCAGGACCATCTTCTAACAGGATTGCATTGTTGCAAGTATCCACCTGAGTAATGGCTCAAATTTCTCATTCGAAGTTCTCATATCATCCTCGAGTACAGTAGGTTCTGGTACTTCCTGTGACTATGGAACTTACATGATCCACATGGACAATCGGCAATGCTAGCTCCGTACTCCTCTGAACATTACTGGCACACATCAACTCTATCATCACTCTCATCACATGAAGGAATTGATCCAACCCATCTCTACACCTACAAGCATGTGATGAATGGCTTCAGTGCTATTCTGTCACGGTCTCATCTTGAACAACTCGAGAGTTTGCCAGGCCATGTTACCACATACAAGGGATCATTTGGCCGCCGAGCAACCACCCACACCCCTCCGTTTCTCAGACTGAATAATAATAGAGGTTTATGGCCAGACAGCAAATATAGGGATGATATAATCATCGGGATTGTTGACACTTGAGTTTGGCCTGAAAGCAAGAGCTTTAATGACTATAGTATGCCTTCAACGCCAGAGCAGTGGAGGGGCATATGTGAAACTGGACCTGAGTTCAATACTTCTCATTGCAACCGAAAGATAATCGGAGCATGCAAGTTCAGTGAAGGAATGAAGAAGATACAGGGTAGCATATCACCTACTTATAACTATGATTCTCCTAGGGACTTTGATGGTCATGGAACTCACATAGCTTCCATAGCAGGTGGTAGCTTGGTGCGAGGTGCTAACTATTTTGGGTATGCTCAAGGCACAACAACTAGTATAGCATCATCAGCTAAGCTTGCCATATACAGAGTCATGTTCCATAATGAGTCTAGTAGCCAAGCTAGTGGTACAGCAGCTGAGCACTTGCTGGAATGGACATGACCATAGAAGATGGGGTGGATGTTTTGTCATTATCCATGTCGTTCGATGAGACACCATTTGACGAGAACCCGATAGCCGTAGGAGCTTTTGCAGCTCTAAAGAAGGGTATAGTTTGAACAAATCGATATCAGGAAAAATCAGTTTATTCTATCATATCAGCAGGTCATCACTATTTTTATACAAAACTCTGTCCACTAATCGACTAATGGAATAATTACTACACAACTAACTCTTTTACACTTGGAAAGACAAATAAATGAGTATATATTTATTTGTTCATCCCCCCTCCCCCCCAAGTTGGACTTTGATGTATATCACGCAAGTCCAACTTGGAGATAAACTGCTGAAATAGAGAAGCAGCTAAAGATTTAATAAACAAATCTGCAACCTGAAATCTGGAAGAAAGATGACGTGGAATAATCAACCCGTGTTTCTATTTGTCACAGACAAGATGACAATCAATTTTTAGATGCTTAGTGCATTTATGAAAAGCAGGATTTGAAGTGATATGGATGACAGTTTGATTATCATACCATAAAGAGATTGGTAATGGGACCAAAATATGAATATCTTGCAACAGATAAAGAATCCACTATAACTCATTAACAATAGCACCCATGCTACGATATTCCGCTTCTGACGAGGAACGAGATACAGTAGTTTGCTTCTTAGTTTTCTAGGAAATTGGGGAACTACAAAGAAAAATCCAGAAACCAGTGAAAGAACGTCTAGTATCAAGACAGGAGGCCCAATCAGCATCACAAAAGGCTTCAACTTCAAAGGAGTTGCGAGAAGAGAAAAACAACCCCTTTGAAGGAGAGGCTTTGATATAACGTAAGACGTGTACAACTGCATCCCAATGAGATGATCGAGGAGCTTGAACAAACAGACTAAGTTGTTAAATTGCATAGGATAGATCTGGACGAGAAAATTGCAAATACAACAATCTGCCTACCAAATGTCTATAACACTCGGGATCAGTTAATAATTCACCATTGTCGGCACTAAACTTATACCCCTTTGGTAATGGTGTGGTTGCAAACTTGGAACCCAGTAAATTGACGTCATCAAGAATGTCCAAAGCATATTTGCGTTGATTGACAAAAATCCCTTCCGTAGATCTGGCTATCTCCAACCTAAAACATATTTGGCAAGACCAAAATCCTTAATAGTAAATATATCGTGTAAAAATTGTTTCACCTTTATTATGTCTAATTCAGAAGAATCTGTGAGAAGAACATCGTCAACATAGACAAGCAAGATAAGGAAATAAGAATCAGTTTTCTTGATAAACAAACAATGATCATTGGAAGATTGAATGAATCCAATAGTCTGCAATTTTGTCGTAAGCTCATGATTCCATTGTCGTGATGCTCGTTTTAGACCATATAAAGATCGAAGCAGTTTACAAACTTGATGTTTCTAAGCTTTAGCATACATTTCAGGAGGAACCATGTACATTTCTTCATCTAGATATCCATGAAGAAAAGCATTATTGATATCTAGTTGATGAAGTGGCTATGAATGAGTTGCTACAATCACCAAGAACAACCGAACAGTGACTACCTTTGCAATTGGTGAGAAGCCGTCCACAAAATCAACTCCTTCAATCTGATTAAAACCCTTAGCTACTAGCCTAGCTTTCTATCTGCCAACTGTACCATCTGGTTTAAGTTTTATTTTATACCCACTTTGAACCAATGGCCTTTTTACCTGGTGGCAACTCTATCAACTCCTATGTCTTATTATCCTCAAGTGCCTACAACTCCACATTCATGACATCTATCCATTCCTGCTTTAGTCTAGCTTTATTAAAAGAAAAAGACTCTTAAATATTAGAAATTGTTGCTAAAAATGATATGTATGATATAGAAAGATTAGGTGAGTAATGATAAGGAAAGGTATGTCGTGTAAGGTTGTTGCAAGTAATGGATGAAGGAACAGAACCAATAGTAGTTGAAACAAAATCATTCAATTATGCAAGTGCTTTTCGAGCTTTATCACTTTTTCGTAAACATGACTGTTCTTATATCATTATTGATGATTCATCTACTAATGGAGGTGTAACCGAAGGAGGCAAAGAAGTAATATGTGGTGAGGAATTATTGGAATGAATACAAGGATCAGGAATATTAGAGTCAAGGAAATGAAAACATTTGGGTAAAGGAGTAGAGCCTGAAAGTTCTTGTAAATTATGATAAGGAAAAATATGTTCATGAAATCGAACATCTCTAGAAATAAGAACTTTATGATTTTGGATATCATAAAGTTTGTATGCTTTTTGTCCATGACTATAGCGAATAAAAACACATCTATATGCCCTCGTATCAAATCTTCGTTTAGCAGGGTTAGTGTTTGCAACAAAACAAAGGCATCCAAAACTTCTAAGGTGATCATAAGATGGTGGTTTATGAAAAAGAATTTCATATAAGGTTTTCCAAGAAAGTCTAATAGATGGTAAACAATTGATTAAATAAGTGGCAGTAAGTATAGAGTCTTCCCAAAACTTACTTGGCAATTGGGATTGAAACATCAAAGCTCTTGCTACTTGTAACAAATGTTTATGCTTTCTTTCTGACACCCCATTCTGTTAAGGGTTATGAACACAAGATCGTTGATGAAATACTCCATTATTGGTGAAAAGCAAGAAACAATCTTGATTCAAAAATTATGAACCATTATCACTTCAGATATTTTGTACTTTGAGATTAAATTGGGTTTGGGTCATTTGAAAGAAAGATTGAAGAATGGAAGGCACTTGAGATTTATATTTTAGCATAAATGTCCATGTACATCTGCTAAAATCATCAACGATAGTTATTAGTTAAGAAAAAATTGGAACCATTGATGTTTTAAGGATGATAAAGACCCTATAAATCCACATGAATGAGTTCAAAACATCTAATTGTATATATCTCACTATTGGGAAAAGAATGTCGTTGCATTTTTAATATAGGACAGATATCAAAAATAGTTGGGTATTCAAAATGAATCTTATTCATGGAACGAATGTGAGTGGTTATAATGGTTTAAGGATGTCTAAGTCTATTGTGCTATACAACTCCATCCATTATAGAAACTTGATTGACAAAAGAACAAGGAGAATAGTTGGTTATTGCAACGTAATAATCTGTGACACGCTGATCAAAAGAAGAATGATCAGGTATGTATAATCTGCTTATTGTTTTTCCAACAGCTAGTATGTCATCAGTCTTTAGGTCCTATAAAAGACAACAAAAGGGATAAAAGATGAATTTGATATGTGCTCTGGTTGTTAACTTATTGACAGATAACAAGTTAAAATGAAAACTGGGTATATGTAAAGCTTTGGTTAAGGTAAGTTTATCTGTCAAGTGTATATCACCAATATGATGAACAAATTTAACAGCCTCATCTGGTAGATAGACTGGGTTTGGCTGAATGGTTAGGCTAACGATTTTCATTTTTGTTACATCCATACACGTGTGATTTGAAGCTCCAGTGTCTATTATCTAAAACTCATTTCCAATTAATTCAAGAAAACTAAAAGAATGGCATGTAACTGTACCTTAAATTCTTCAAAGTATGCAAAATTCACATTATTTCCTCTATTTGCGCTAGATGTTGTTTTCCCTTTCATGAATCTTTCCACTTCTTGTTGAATAAAGCTAGAAATGTTCATCAACCAATCATTTGTGCTGTTATGAATTGACTCTGTATGCAACTTTTTTATTTTTCCTGTTTCCACCAAATTTGACAAACTTTTCTTTGACCTTTTCTGTTTCTGCTCTCTTAACTCCTTATACCAATCTGAATAGCCATGAATTTTGAAGCAACTATCTTTAGTATGTCCTGTCATTTTACAAAAATCACACTTTAATTCAGATTTGTCTACTGTATCCCTTCATTTATAATTCCCTTTCCCTCCTTTATCTGTCTTGTTTATTTGTCCTCTAACGAAGATGGCACTATTGTTGTTGGGTTCAGCTATTGCCAGATGAATTTCCTTTTGTCTCTCTACTGTCAAAATTATTGAATATGCTTTGTCAATACTCGGTAATGGATCTGTCACCAAAATTTGATTCTTAACCTGGTCGTAACTTTCATTTAATCCCATCAGAAATTGTATCAGCTTATGACTTGAATTGACCCCCTCGATATTCTTTCCAGTTCCACATATACATTGATTACATGAACACTTTAGCATTAGTAACAAACAGTTTAACTCATCTAAGAGCTTCTTCAATTTTGTAAAGTATTGAACAACATACATATTTCCTTGTGTGATTGTGTTGACTTCTCTTTATAACTGATACAAAAGAGGACCATTACACTCTCCATATCTCTTCTATAATTCCTTCCAAAGCTCAAAAGCACTTAAGACATACAAATAGGCATCAACGATCTCTTTAAAAATCGAATTTAGTATCCATGATGTAACCATACTATCAACTGTACACCATAAATTGTAAACTAACGAATTTTCATATGATATTTTGTATCTACCAACTATGAATCCTAGCTTCATTTTCGCTTTGAGAGCTAACTTCATAGCATGACTCCATGAAAGGTAATTATTACCTATTAAAGGAGATGTTACCAACGTCACTCCAGGATGATTAGATCCTTGCAACGTTAATGAATCGTTCATATTTTGAGTAACAAAATCCTCTGTTCTCAAACCGAAATTCTTGTCCTCCATGCCTTGATGAAGACCGATAACGAAAACTACTAGCTCACTTCAGTAACTCTGCTTTGATACCATAAACAAATTGGTATTAAAAAAATCAGTTTATTCTCTCATATCAGTAATGCGGCTCATCACATTTTTTATACAAAACTCAGGCCCCTAATGGAATAACTACTACACAAGTAACTCTACAAAACTCAGGCCACTAATGGAAAAACTACTACACAAGTAACTCTTTTAGACATGGAAAGATAAATAAATGAGTATATATTTATCTTTTCATATTTGTCGTGTGTTCAGCTGAAAATGATGGCCTACCGTACACTGTACGAAACACAGCTCCTTAGATCACATCAGTGGGTGCCGGTACGATTGATATAGATTTTACAGCTAATGTTACGTTTAGTGAAGGGAACATATCTATCATTGGAACTTCAATTTATCTCGAGGACTTGCTGGTTTCCATGTTTCCTATGTACTTTGGACATGGAAATCGAGCCAAGGAGACATGTACTGCATACTCCTTAGACCCAGAAGACGTAGACGTCAAAGAAAAGTACGTCTTCTATGATTACGATGACAATGTACCAACAAGGAATCAAACAACTGAAGTTCTTAGAGCTGGAGTTGTCGGGGCGATCTTCAGTTCAAAAACAGGCAAGTCCGTTTCGCCTTCCGACTTTGGATATCCATTCGTGATAGTGACCCTAGAAAATGGAGAGTTGGTGAAGAAATACTTGATCAATACAACCAATACCGCAGTTACTATCAAATTTGGGAACACGATAATAGGTACTAAACCTGCTCCACAAGTGGCGGATTTTTCATCAAGAGGACCTAGCAAGGTTTCTCCATGGATATAAAACCTGATATATTGGCTCTTGGACATAACATTTTGGCTGCATGGGTTCCTAAAAGAGGCTTTGCTCCCAATGGTTTGGTTATTGACTACGCTCTTGTTTCTAGTACATCAATGGCATACCCCTCATATTGCTGGTATAGCTACTTTGCTTAAAGCTGTCCATCAAGATTGGAGTCCAGCAATGATCAGGTTCGCAAGGAGGACAACAGTAGATGTTACTAATAACGCAATGGTCGAATCACTGATGTTG
>JAOQMM010000172.1:23205152-23219065 GCA_027563515.1 Erythroxylum platyclados | reverse complement strand
CAAGCTGGGAAGATTGGGTGTTGTCGCTTTGTTGCAAATCCTTCGGTGGATGAGACCTTTCTTCTCGGAAAACCCGATATAACCTTCTCTTCTTAAAAATGATTCCTAGGCAGAGGAGGTTTTGGCAGGATCTTCATCTTTTATGTGGAAACTCCAGAAGCTTCTCCCATATAACTTCTAAAGGAAGGCTCAATTATGCCTCTCTTCTGAGCTATCATTTCTGCCTTCTATGCCAAATTATGAGCCTTTGAAAAGGTTTGATTCGATAATATCTCAATCTTATCACATAAGGCAGGTCCCAAACCATCCAAAAATCTCAAAATCGTTTGCCCTTTTGTCTCTCCCAGGTCATCAAGACGAGATAACCTCATAAATTATATAGTGTAGTCTTGAATAGATCGAGAAACTTGTCTACATCATTGATACTATTGAAAGAGAATATGCTCATAATTCGGCAACAAAAAATCCTTTTGAATCATTTGTTTCATCTGCATCCAAGATCGAATCAAATCCTTCCCATCATTCCATCTCCTCTCTTTGATCTTCTACCACCAAGTAGAAACAACTCCCTTTAACCTACAAGCCACTAACGTTACTTTCCTCTTTCCGAGATTGCATGATAATCAAAGAACTGCTCAACGTCAAGAACTCCTTCAATATTAAAATCTCCTTTGAAGATAGGAATATCTACCCAAAACTTGAAACTACCATTAAGATTTCTTTGGTTATGTTATCCATCATAGGAGGACTCATCATCTAACTCTAATTAGTTGTCGTAGGCAGGTTGCTTCCTAACACGAGTAGGAACAAGTCTTTTAATAGGGCACCATAGTGCTCGTTCTTCCCTAACACAATCTTCATTGTCACTATCCTTGTTTCAAGAGGGTTAAGGGCACCGAACTGGTCCAAGATCTCCTCGAAATGTGCTTCCATATGATCCTCTAATCGTTGGATAATTTGATGCTCCATCTCCTTTAGTGCCTTCCTTTTAGTATTTCGACCTAGGGTTATATGTGGTGTAATTTATGTTTTTATTGTCATCACTAGCCATGGAGGGGGTGTTTTAACCCGCTCTAATACCACTTAACGCACAAAAAATGAAGAAAAACGCTTAATTTGAAGAAACACAAGTATTCACTCGTAGAGAAAGCTTAAAGCTAACTGAATATAAGAATATTATTGATTGAATCAATAGTACATCATGTAGGAGACCTATTTATTTGCTTTGACAAAGAAATCTCAATCCAAAGAAAAATAGGAAACTAAGAACAAATAGGAAACTTAAAGAAAATAGGAAACCAAAACAACTAGAGAACCTATAGAAATAAGAAACCTATAGAAATAGAAAACTAGAACAAATAAAAAACTTATAAAAATAGGAAACTAACTCAAGCAGGAAACTTATTTTAATAAACGTTCCATGTCATAAGCCATCCTAACATTAGACTATTTTTACTAAAAGTTGGAGCACTTTATTGTAACTTTTTTTAAAAGTCAAACTGATATTATAAAATGATTAAATTTTGATATTATTTTTACATTTAACCCTTGTTATTATTATACATCATGCCACTACTCTTATATTGAAAAGATATAATTATACAACAAAGACCCAAACTCTACAACAAAGAATGGGGACTAAAAAATGGAGTCGTATCCTTAAAGGGTCGAACCCTCAGACAATGTTTTCTAGGTTTGGCACTTCTGTCCTTTCTCTCTCTCTTTCTCTCTCACACACACACTGTTTTTACCTTTGACAATATTTCATTGGGAGTGAGAAACATGTGGACGCATACTTAGACCTTAGTAAATAGGCACCGTTCCTAGAGTTAAATTTTGCTAAAATCATGGCCACTCTACCTTTAAACAAGCAATATTTTCTCAGCTAGTGCATGGCTCAAGGCAACCTCAGTTTCTCTACTTTAAGACATACGAGGTTGACAGACGCTTCAACATGCATTAACCTTGGCTTAAAATTTTTCTAACCAAGCCCCTTTATTCCTATAATTTATGCATTACCGAGTGCGAATATGCGAGCTGTTCGTAGATGGGGGAATCCAGCAAAAGCTTGTCTTATGGTTAGGAATAAAAAAGAAAACACTACATCTAGTGGGCATATTCCAAACACATTGTTCTATATATTCAAGTAATGTAGATAAGCATGCAAAGAAACTCCAAAGTCCTTAGTTAATATTGGGATGTGAAAGGAGTACTTAATATCTTTATGTGGGATCTTTTTATTGTGTAGCAACAAAAGAATATCGAATTTGTTACATGGTCGGAATGTCAAACATGAACGGCTTAATGGACACTAAGATCCATAAATAAAATGAGGATGCGATATTGTATTATATAATCTCCATAGATAATTATTATCTCCTGAGGCTTGGAACTACTGCTAAGTACCTTGAATATTCCATCTAGGAAAACTATCCATCTTGTGCAGGTTCATCCATGATCCAGCTAATTAGGCATTATAGGAGTTACATAAAAGTAACCCTAAGTCATAAGCATCTGTTAATGTAAGATTCTATGGAAAAACAAAATTTCTTACTCTTCAATATCTCTACATAAAGTTATTTACATTGCCACGGAAATTATGGTGGCTAATATACCAATTATTGTAGCTAAATGCTCTAGTTACAAAAATATATTATGTATCTCTATTGTAACAAAATATGCAATAGCTAAAAGCTAACCACGTTAGTTATATCTTTTATAGCTACCTATTTTCATTTTAATTAGAAGTGCAAATAATATGTGACTGATACTTATTACTGTAAACAGTGGAATGGTAAATTTCAGTACATAAGACATCCCATTTTATGAGGATCGAGGAAGGGTTATCTATTACACCCAACCTTCCCTTTGCATTTTACAAAGAGGTTATATTCGTGACCCGACTTATGACATTTCGGTCACAAAAGAGTAATCTTACTAATTGTTCCAATTTTATATTAATTTATAAATGATAATAATAATTGTAACAACTCAAGTCCAAGTTAACCTAATAGTAATTTTATTTTAGGTTTAAAATAATTGAAATCTAAAACTGTATTTAATTATTAACCATATTCTATAAGATTATAAACTCTTTCATCTCTCCTCTCTTTTTCAATCTTAAATTTTGTCTCCTTTTTAATATAAAATTTAACATTCACTTTTAATGTAGAGTATGAAAATAATAATTTATTAATTTTAAAAATACTGCTTTAAGAAAATCACTTACAATTATAAAATTTTAATGTGATTAATAATGTATATTTTCTTTGAAGTTTTAAACTATAATTAAGAATTTGCAACCAAAATTAAATTTTGGTGAAATGGGAGTGTTGTTTTATGGTATATGTTTGTCTTTCTTTTAGGTAAGTTAGAATTATATAATAATGAGAAAATAAATGGTTAAGATTTAGGGACTAGATTAGTTTTGAGAATGGCTCAAATAGGAAGCAATCTCCATCATTAGATAACATAATCCACTAAACTAGAAATTAGTGCTGTGAGTTTTGACTTTGACTGCTCAAATGGCAAGCCAAATTATCCGAAAGTCATGAAAGCCTTATCCGTCATTCTAAGATATTTAATAGTTGATTGGCAGAATCCAAGCACTTGAGCATTTCATGGATTTGACTGTTTGGAATCAGTAAAGAAACAACGCAAATCCAGTTAGTAGGCTCGCGAAAACATTACCATATTTTCAATCATTTATCATTTCTTAGCTTTTGGGGGGTACGAGATAGAAAGAAATCTAGATGATAGTAATATTTTAAAAATCGACCGAAAATTAAATCGGTAAGATAATAGATTTAAAGTTTAAAATGTTCAAACAGTACTAGATAGTCATAAAATTGACTAAAGATTAAATAAAATTAAAGAATTTAAAATATGGTTGAAAGAGATTGTAATTTAAGTTTAATTAAAAAAAGATATTGTTAAATAAAAATTAATTGATTTATTTTAGTTTATAAGATCTTATTAATTTGACAAAATTGATTGATTAATTAATGAATTGATCGATTTTTAACAATAAGAGTTATTAAGTAAATCGAACCAAAAAATTAGACAACTCAAAATTTTTATAATTAAACTGATTGAACCGATTGAATTTTTTAATCATTGAAGGTTGGAGAAATTTATTTTTTATGAAGATCCAGTTGAGATAATAAAACATACATGTTAATCACAATTTCCATTAAATATATTATTGATATTTTATTAAAAAAAATACAGGAGTACTCACTCTCTCTCTCTCTCTTAATTTTTTGTTTTAAAATAAAAGAGTATGAAAGACAAAAGCCTTAAATATCGTACACTTGAAAAAGGGAAAAGTAAGCTTTGAACTAACAATTGAGATTTGCTTAAATATGTTCAAAAATTATGTGAGTTATATACTTAAAAGAGAATTAAAATGATAATAATATATATTTTTATTTAAATATGTCAATAATTTCGAGTCAATATAATAATAATTGATAAAAATATAATGATTTATTACTTATATCTTAAAATATATTATTGAAGATGATATTTTTATTTACAATTTCACTTAATTTTTAATTAGTTCACAAAATATTATTAGGTTAAAGGTAGCAAAGGTACACGTGAAGAGCTCAACCGCACATAGAAAATTGTTAAAAGTTGCCAAGTAGAAGATAGAGGATATTTATGGGCCACATCAGCAATCACAACAACTGGAGTTGGACAAGTGGTCAATGCCAAGAGATGCCACGTCAAAAGTTTGCATCAATAATTAACTTCATTCGACCACTTGTTGTAATCAAAAGATGGAAGATCTTAGATAGGCAGAATCGAAAAAGGCACTTAGGCTTTGCCTTCCTTTACACTCTTATTAAAGTCTCTAATCCAAATGCTTAAAAGGGGGTTTATAGAGTAGAATCACGCTTTAACTAAATCTAAGTAGGTTTTTAAAAGTCAGCAATGAAGTGCGCCATATGCCATAACGACTCACCATCCACAAAAGTAGTGGTATTTTACTCGGCTGTGTCACTTTAACGGACACCAATTAAGATGCTTAAAAGCCTTTTGTGGGCATATAATAATAAGTTGTTCATATTCTCCTTTAAAGAGATTTTCTGAATTTGAATTCTGTTGGTAAGAGAGGCAATTCTCTATAATTGAATTTGATTTATTGATCAAATTGAACCCATAAAATAAAATAATTAGGTTATGGGTTAATTATTAAACAAATTATAAACTTTATACAATTTTGCAATTATATTCTAAAATCTAAAAAGTGATAATTAAATACATAAACATTCAATTTTTTTCAAATATAGTCTAACGTTAGTATCTCCGTTAACAGAACTGACATGACAAGCCACATCAACTATTTTACGGTAAATATAGGATATCATGTATCATGTTAAATTTACATCAGATTTTAATAAAATAAAATTAAACAAAAAACCATAACCTATCCTTCTCCCCTCTTCTGTCATCCGCCTAAAACCTTAAATTAATTGATTTTTATAGTGGTTAAAGTCCCTCTTTTTCTTCACTCACTCATTCCAAACACAGTCCCAATTTTCTTTTGTTTGAAAATTTTTCATTTCCTTTTTCTTCCTGACTTACTTTTTCTCTTTAAAAAGTTCTCAAACATAAAATAAGAAACATAAACTTTTATCCGAAAAGAGAAGAACAAAGACACAAAGAACATAAGTTATTGTTCGTCTTGATTTGTAACGTTTATATACGTTTTTGTATAAAGATTGGTTTTCAGTTTAGATAATTTATTTTTCTTGTTCATTTACTCCCTTCCTTCGTATGCCTAATCCCCTCAAAGTGAATTAATAACAATTAATTTAATTTAATTATAATTTGACATAGAAATTGACTTAGACTTAGCATCTCATGTGTGACTTATTAAGCTACGTCAGTTTCGTTAACAGAGATACTAACGTCGGACTATACTTGAGAAAAATTGAAAATTCAAGTATTTAATTGTCACTTTTTAAAGTTCGAATTATAATTATAAAATTAAATGAAGTTTGGAATTTTTTGGTAATTAACCCTTAGATTATTAAGAATTTAGTTTTTCTAAAGAATAAGGCTGATTTCAATTGCATTGGTGACTATAATAACCTTCTTCTTCGATGATTAGTGCAAGATCATGAAAATATAAGAGTTATTATTTAATTGGTACTCTATTATAATGTGATAAACATTTTTTGCCAATGCTGAAAAGCACAAATAACTTATTAAACTCCCCGACGACAAAGAGTATTAGAATCAATACTAACTATGTCATAATTGCACCTACCATTACAAATACTATTCTTTATCATCAATTTGCTTTGAAGAATCCATAAAAAAGAAAAAGTAAACATAGGATGCATTTCTCAATTAAGCAAGGCCTTTCCACAAAAACTTTTAAGTTTGTACTATATTGTAGCAGGTTAGTGAAGTATAAAAAGGCGTCTAATAATAATTCGTACGCCTTTATATTCTAGATGTGACAATTAATTTAATTAATCTATCAACTGTTATGAACTAACTATTCTTCTTGTTACGTTATCTTCCACTACATGAGCTGAAGGCAACAATAAATATAGATATATATATTGCGCAATATCAACTGAGAAAGAGAGAGGAAATTGGGTTGGTATTCGTGGAAAATGGAATCTTACCAAAGTTTGGAAAAGTGGAAAAAAGATGAACTATAAGTTATTAGGGGAAATGTGTAAAGGAATATTATACAATAGGCATGTGAGGACACACCTCCCTCCATTGAAACCTCCCCTGAACTGTAGGGAAGTTCTTTCTGTAGCAAGTATGCAGTAGGATATTGTAACAAGGACTAAGGATACATTGAAAGAATGTAGCTAGCAGAATCTCAATGTCATAACTCATAAGATTCTGCTTAGCACAATAAAATTTAATTGATAGCACATAATATTGCACTTAAATTATACTATTTTCTTTCTTTAAAAGACTTAATCTTGAAAAATTAAAAAATTTTAGTATTTAAAAGTTCACAAAAATTGATAAGACTCAAATTTTATTACGACGACAATAACAATATTTAATAGAAATTTTATTAATACGAAGATCTAAAGAAATTTAATAGTCTTATTCCTAATTAATAGAGAGATTATTTCTAAATGATTCATATGAAAAAAAACAATCTTTTTTAAATAATTATCATAAATCACTTAAAGCACCTCGTAAAGTATTTTCTTTTATAATCTTAAATGCAAATTAAAAAAAAGGAAAGAAATAAATAAAAGAAGATCTTCTTACTCTCTTTTAAAAGGGGAAAGTGGACTTGATGACTTCAACACATCCAATTTTGGTCGGCGTATCTATTCCCAGGTTGATGTGAAAAATAACAAAATTCACAAGTAGAGATTAAATAAGAACTTACACAAGAACCGAGAGTGGTCTTACGAGGAAACAACACACTGGATAAATGTCGAGAACTTGGAATTCCGTACTTGAACACACAAAACCAGCAAATAAGGAAGAGTTATTGATTAAAGAAACAAGGGTTTAGAGATAAAAATGAGCTGGAAGCACGTGTCGAAACAAAGGGGGCACGTGCATCTGTGGCGGAGGAAGGGAGATAGTGCTGGGCTGTACCGGTAACAGTTGCCGGGTTGACCGGGGACAAATGGGTCTCCAAAGGACGGCGTTTCTTGTGCACCTCGCACTCTCTTTCTCTGTGCAAACCCACGCGTGTGTGTGTTAGTAAGTACTAAACGACACAGTCTGCTCCTCTATACCTCTCTGCGTAGTCTGTACTTCGTTTTGCTTTGTGTTTTCTAAATACTCTCACTCCCACTGCCACCTGCCTGTTTCTTCTTGCAGTTTTGTTTTGACTGCTCCACTTCGAAAACATCATTTTTCTTTGTCTATTCTCGACCTCCCACGTTTTTGTTTTCCTTTTCACGTATTTCGGATAAGGTTTTAAATAAATTATTATAAATTATCAATTCGGGACTTATATTGGATCTCTTTATACTCCGAAAGCAATTTTTACTGAGTATTATTATAATATCAATTAAATACCTTGCAACGTTTCTAATTAAAGTCAAAATTTTAACAATTATTATATCATATGACATACTTCTAAAAGAAGTGACTAAGTTATTTATCTTTAGTGATTTATAAGTAACTTAAAATCTAAAGTTAATTTATATCTATTTAAAGATAATACATTTAATTTGATTAAATATTGAATAAAATTAAAAAAATAAAAAATAATTATCCTTATTTATCAAAAAAATTAAAATTTAATTGAAAAGAAAATTGTTAAATGAAATTAAACTAAAAAATTAACTGATTCAAAATTTTTACTACTAAATCAATTGAATTGGATTAATTTTTAAAATGCTGATTGTACCAACGGGGCGGAACAAATTCAAAATCTCATTCCCCTTAATAAAGATTAGGATGGTTAAACGTTAAAGAAATGGAAAAGAACATCGACAAGCATGTGATTTAGATAGATGTGGATTCTGGTTGGGCTATCACCAATCACAATTAAAGAAAAGAAATAAATTATTAATAATAATAATAATTAAAGGAAGGCGAAGGTCCCACTTAATCAGCATCGTCCACTTACGTGCTTCTACGGGGCTCTCTTCTATCAAGAAACTACATTATTAATGTTTTTATTTATTTTGTCTCAGAATAAAGTGGTGGGGTCAGGGGGAGAGACAACCTGGACCCCTCACATTCCTCTGTTTGATCTGTTCATCTTTGACCTTTGACTGCCACCTCATCCGAACCTAACTGTCAGATAAATGGACAATTCAGTTCCTACAGTCTTTTGGTTATTATCAATTAGGACTAGTACCACTCCATGTTTTTGTGTGTTTATTGCTCTCAAGTGCTTTTATTACAAGTTAGTCTGTCTTTTTGGACCCCTCCCCCACACCTTGATTGCATTACCGTTGTCCCATCAGGTGCACTGGTGTCTTTGACCAGAATAATTGAGTTGAAATTTGCTTAATTGTTAATTTCGCTAACCACTATTGGATTATTGGCAATGGAATCCTAGTAGATAAGGCAATTTTGGGATTATGTGGAAATTGTGGTACTAATTTGGTGGAAGGAAGGATTCAACTTCAAGACTTTCCCTTTTTGAAAAAACTGATACCTTTTTCATCACAAAGCAGGATTGGACACTCCACCAGACTGTAAAGGATGTATTAACATAATGCTGTTGCACTCTCAACGTTCACAGTTTGATTCACTACACATAAAAAGGTAAAGTTAAAAACAGCACCACTAAACAATAGTTACAGCACTAGAAAGAGCAAGTAATTGGGTGGGCATAATGGAGTGGAAGATTACATTACTATATTTGACGTAAACAGGAACTGGATTATGGAGGTGTGGGACCCAAATAGTAGCACAAGTTTCATTTGACCATACCAAACCACTTGTGTGCTTTTTCTTTTTACCCAACTAAGGTTAGGTTGTAAGTAAATGCCACCACACGTGTGGCCAAAAGGGTCAGATAAGCCCAGACCCTTCATACCAACATGTCCCTCTGTTCCAGCTCTCCTCGTATAAGATAAAAACCAAACCATGTGTCTTGACAAATCTGAAAGAGAATTTTCAGGCCTTCCCTGATTTCACAACAGACCAAACCAATACCTTCTTGTCTCCGTTTTTCTTTTACGCCCTGTTTCAGGTTAGAGGAAAATATGCCTGGAAGCCTTGAGCCTTTGGACTTGGGCGTTCAGATACCGTACCACTTCCGGTGTCCGATTTCGCTCGAGCTCATGCGCGACCCTGTCACCGTCTGCACCGGTCAGACTTACGACAGGACCAGCATCGAGTCCTGGGTTGCGACCGGTAACACAACCTGCCCGGTCACTCGAGCCCCACTCACTGACTTCACTCTCATCCCCAACCACACTCTCCGTCGTCTGATCCAAGACTGGTGCGTGGCCAACAGGTCCTTTGGCGTCGAGCGAATCCCAACACCGAAACAACCTGCCGAGCCCGGTTTGGTTCGATCTTTATTAAACCAAGCAGCTTCTGGAACAAACCCGAATTCTTCCCGCCTCTCAGCTCTCCGCCGGCTTAGAGGACTCGCTCGTGAGTCGGACAAAAACCGGGCTGTTATCTCCTCACAAAACGCACCTGAGATTCTCATCAACCTACTCTTTCACAACTCCGGTTCGACCTCAGCTGAATTACACCACGAAGCACTCGGGCTCTTAGTCATGTTTCCTCTTACTGAACCGGAGTGCGTCTCAATATCTTGTGAACCAGACCGAATCAGTTATTTAGCGAATCTATTATTTCATTCCTCGATCGAAGTCCGAGTCAACTCAGCGGCGCTTATCGAAATGGCGGTGGCCGGAACGAGGTCGCCCGAAATTAGAACGCAGATAAGCGGAGTAGAAGAAATCTTCGAAGGAGTGATCGATATGTTAAAGAATCCAATCTCGTATCCAAGGGCTTTGAAGATAGGTATAAAATCTTTGTTCGCTTTGTGCCTCACGAAACAGACACGGCATAAGGCGGTTGCAGCCGGAGCCGCGTCTGCGCTGATCGACAGATTGGCGGATTTTGACAAATGTGACGCCGAGAGAGCTCTGGCGACGATCGAGCTGCTATGTAGAGTGCCGGCGGGTTGCACAGCGTTTGCGGCGCACGCGTTGACAGTGCCCCTGCTGGTGAAGACGATCCTGAAGATATCGGACAGAGCAACGGAGTACGCAGCCGGGGCGCTGCTGGCGCTATGCACTGCAGCGGAGGATAGCCGGAGTGAGGCGGTGGCTGCCGGAGTACTGACGCAATTGTTGCTGTTGGTTCAAAGCGACTGCACGGACAGGGCGAAGAGAAAGGCTCAGATGTTGCTTAAGCTGCTTAGAGACTCGTGGCCTGATGAGTCGGTTGGGAATTCTAACGATTTTGTTTGCAGCGAGGTTGTGCCGTTTTGATGCTCTTTTTTCTATCTCCTCTTGTCGTTTTGATGGAAATTAAATGATAATTTGAGGGGAAAAAAGAATATTTGACAAATTTAGGCTTTTAGATTCGGTATATAGAGAGAATTGAAGTTCTGTATGTAATTTTTGAATTTATTTTTTATAACGGTGAAATTCATAGTTTCTGTTTTAACAAAATTTGAAACAATTTATATATTATATATTTAAAATAAATTATTTAACAAGTTAAAATTAATTGACAAAATTATTCTAACTAATATTTATAAATCTTAATGTATAATAACAATTTTATTAAGTTAAAATTTTCTTTACATTTTGTGAATTTAACTAAAATTTGTAAACTCTAACGTATTTAATATGATTTTTATCAATGTTTTAAAAATTGAACTAAAAGTTATACTAGTAAGACAAAAAGTTTAAAATTTAAAACTTTCAATCGGTATTAGACTGTCATAAAATTGATTAAGATTGAATAAAATTAAAGAATTTGAAAACAATTAAAGAAGATTATCTTTACTAATCAAAAATTTTAAAGCTTAATTGAAAAAGAAATATATTAAATAAAATTTAATGTTTATTTTGATTTATAAAAACTAATTAGTTTTAAAAACTGACCGATTAATTAATAAGCTAATTGATTTTTAAAAACAATAATTATTAAACTAAATCAAACTAGACAGTTCAAAATTGAACTAAAAAATTGGCCAATTCGAAACTTTCATTGTTAAATTAATTGAACCGGTCTCTACAGGACAACTTTTTTGAGAAACTCCATTTTAGCAATCTCCGGTTTAAGACTTTGGCATTAATATTAGAACTTTAGCATGGCAAAGATAGTAGTAGAGATTCTTGAGGATGGAGGTGCTTCAAGATGTAGGAGATGATAATTTGAAGATCCAATAACACATAAAATATGTATAAATTAATAATTTAAAACTAAATGACTTATTTTATTCAATTGGATTAGTGCTGATAAATCTAAGTTAATTTCCTTTTTATCAGACACTTGAAGGTCTTTAGGTGAACTGTAGGAGTCGGCGAACCTGTGACCTCCTCTAAGGTGGGAGACACTTGAAAGTGATCCGCTAGCTGGACCACCGGGGCTGAGTCACATGTTTGTAGGAATATAAACTATGGATTGGAGTTGGGAGTCACATGGCGATGGGTGGCTCTGTGCCTCTGTTCATTATACATCCTTGTAGTGATGGCTACACCTGCTCACATGCTGCAAACCAAACTTCGATTTCTACCCTTAAAAGTCGCTACTCACAGGAGCAGACTTAAACTTCCTTGTCTTTCAACCCCTTTGATATGAAACATTTGGGTCCCAAATAGATAATGTGTTGGTTCTTTTAGCTTTTGGAATTTGGAAGTGTTTGAAGATAAACAAAGAAGAATTCTCACCCTTGCTTTGAGATTTATCTTTCAAGCTCTCTTCTCTTTAACAATGGGTGCCCACCAACCCCAAGCTTATGGTTACCAACATTCCATCCCTTAGATTCATTATCCACAAACATTGTCTTCTTCCTCAAGGCTTCTCCATTAGTTCAGTTCTCTATTTCACATTGTTACCCTCTTCAGGATTCCAATATCTCTCAGGGGCATTGGAGGACAGTGGCATGTGCAATGACATGAGAGGATGAACATGAACTTCTTTTCCCCTATAGTTTCAGATTCACAGGAGCAGCATAACAAAATTTCGCTCTGACGTAAACTCATTGGCTGTGTACTTGATCACTCAGACTCCTTAACACAGTTTCTTTTGCTTGAATAACTTCTCTGGTGCTTTGGTAAGCAATCAAGATATTATTAGATAAAGCAGTTGACAACAGAAAAGAAAAAGTAACTTGGAAAGAAGAAACCAAAAGGAAGCTATTTGACCTTTGGGAGAACAGTATTAGAGAAAAAGAAACACCAAATGCTTTAATCGTAGAAACTTTCTTTTCATTACTGTACCAAATAGTTGAAGCATAATATCTGATACAGATCCAAACTTTTCTTAATCTGAGATTGCACTGCTTGTGATGATGCTCCATTTTCCAGGTATTGCCAGAGCATGCAACACAATATTAAACGAAGAACCATCCAATCCCATCATGATTGACATTAATGTTTAGTTAATGATTAACAGTTGTATACCACTCTGATTCAGTAATGCATATCACTAAGATTACATCTTCATTGTCACTTTTGTTTTAAATCTTTGAAGAGCAAAGGAAAAACCTGACGAGCCTCCAAATGTGAAATTGCCAACTGTCCTTGAATATGTTCGTTTGAAGGCCTTGGAGTAGTACTGTGGGCCGTAACCTTGCCTTTTATCCACAAAACTACGGAGTTCGCATGCAAATTGGAATTCGACCTCTGAGTCTGAGGGATTCAACACATGGGCTAGGCCCTTTTTCTTTATGCAGACGAGCTTTAGCTTAACAAAGACGCAATTTCTTACCCCAAGAAGGAAACATGTCTGATTTGCCTACTTATAATTGAAAAGAACCTGGGAGTTGAAAGTGGATGAACTCTGAAACCTGAACTTATTAAATTCTGAGTAATGCACACTTTTGGATGTTATATAACCAATACATATGCAACTAAAATTGTATCATGGAAGCTCCCTTTGAAAATTTCTTGACAACTAATGGCGATGGACACTGCTTACATATATATAAAAAACCTATAGTGATCACATAAACCAGTAAATATATAATCTACCTCGAAATATAAGCAGTAAGGCATTCTTTATCACATATATTTGCTTGTAATTATATAAAAATTGTGCTGTCAAAGAAAAAACCTTTCGGATAATTTCCTATGATTAAAAGAACATTTTCAGGGTTTGAGGGTGTGCTATCTCAGGTAGTGACCCAGCACATTATCTCTGCTGCAGCTTGTTTATACGTTTCTTCTGCTGGAATAGTCTCTGTGAACCGATCATAAGCTCCATTTGCCTGTTTGATGTTCTTAATGTTAGAATTGACAATATGTGTG
>JAOQMM010000172.1:23187636-23198065 GCA_027563515.1 Erythroxylum platyclados | reverse complement strand
TTTAATTTTGTTGCCTTTTTAAATATATGGCAACAAATTACTACTAGTGTTGCCTATTAATATTACTAAAGGCAACAGATTATTATTAGTATTGCCTATTAATATTACTAAAGGCAACACTTTAAAAACTGTTGCGTTATATTAGTTTTAAGAAACACATTTTAAAATGTTACAAATTTAATGTTGCTTAAACCACTTTTTGCTGTAGTGTTATAATTGAATGGAAATTTAGAACATAATAAACGTGAAGAACATCATCAAATTCAGTTCATACATCAAGTTTAATGAAAATAACAAGAGGAGAGAAAGAAGTACTTGATTTGGAACTTGAACTCAAAATCTAGAAATCTCCAATGCTCTCCTTGATGTTCCTTCTTTGATCTAAGAATGCAAGATGATGGCTGCTCTTTTTTGAGTATTTTGTGTTCTTAAATAGTTCTAGAGACTTTATAATTGAATGACTTTACCTTAATAACAATTGAATGACTTTATCATTGACAAGAAATAGATACATTCTTCAATCTATGTTGTAAAAACTGCTGGAAAGCCGAAGATTGAGTGGCTACGTAGTAATAGAAAGTTCTTATTACCAAGTCAAAAGACTTTTTAAGTTGATTTTTATCATTACATTAAAAAAATGGCAAGTGTTGGAGTGCTAATAATCCTTTTTCATTAATTTTCAATGTTTACGTTATAATAAACAATTATTAAACATTATGTTTGAAAGAGCGATGCTTTTCGAGGCACATTTCAAGAGTATAAAAATCATGAGTACCGAAAAAGAATGACGAGCAAAAAAGGAGGAACTAATGAAATTGGAACTTAGAAAGTACTCTCAAAGGACAATGTTCCACATCGAACGTGAGAATTTGTCTGCAGCCTTTATATAATATTCTTACTACCCCAAACAAACATAACGGGGAGTGTGGGGCTTGTGGTTGCACGTGTTGTTCTAAACCCTAAACCTCTCATTGTTAATGGGATTATTTGCATTGGGGGTCTTTTTCCAAAGTTTCCCTCCAAAAGTGGTTTAAACTAAAGAAACAATGGCCCTATGCATGTGCTTTGTCGCCCGTGATGAGAGGCTTGAAGGTTTGCTGCCCGCATCGTTCAATGTGTCGCGGTTACTACTGTCCTCGCCTCTTAACCGCACTCCCAATTTTCTCAAACCACTTAAAGAGTAGATAGAATAAGTAAAAAGTAAGAATAATTTATAAGTCTTATAAAGAAAAATAAAATAAAATTAGGATTGTCAATTTTGGCTCGCAACTACGTTATTTTTTGTACTTTTTCAAAAAGATATATAAGAAATCTGGCCCGTTCGTGGCCTATCGAGCTATGGGTTGATCAGCCTATAGTTGGGACGGGCCATAGGTCGACCAGCTCTGGCTCGTCAGAGCACGTGTTACCCAATCTGTAACTTGGCCCGGCCCATTGAAACTATCTTAAATAACAAACTGAAAGTTGTTCAAATGCATATCTAAATAATTACAAAATCTATTTTTCAAAGTATTAGATGTAACACGTAAGACATATCTTTTTAAATATTAAATTATAACTGTAGCTTTTAAATGTTATTTAATAGTTATTTTTAATTTTATTTTGTTCGTATTAATTCATTTTGATAGAATTGCCTTCAAGTGAAAAAAAATATAAGTATTTTTCTTTTTTAAGTTGAGAAACACAGCAAACAAAAGATTAAAAAAGATGACGTCAGCAATTGATTTATCTTTGTGAATACCTTACCAGAATTAGTAACAATTTTTAGTTTTGGTACAATACAATACTAACATTAGTTAATAATATTAAGTATATGTTTTGAATAATTTTTAAAAATTATAAATATAATTATTTAATTGTATAAACGTTGATACCAATTGATACCAAATTCCAAAATAATATTATATGTATTTTGGTTTTGTTTTTTGGTTGACACGCATTAAATGGATAATGGAGGCAAGAATCCTTTCAGGTTCAATAACTTTCTTATAGAAGAAAAAGGATTCATGGGAGCCATCAACAAAAGTCTTCAAGAGGGGATCAGAGGCAACAAACAAAAAACTGGAACTCATCAAGAATGAGATGAAGAAATTAAACTGAAGAAGGAAGCAACATACTTCTGATCAAAATCCATTATACTTCAGATATAAAATACCTTACATATGGATCCCACAAATGGTCAAGTTAAGGAGAAGGAGATAATCACAATGTGTGAATACATAAGAGCATTATCCATCCAAAACTCCTTACTAAAGCAAAGAGCAAGATTGAAATGGAACTTGAATGGTGATAAAAATACCAAATTCTTCAGCAACTCCATCAAGGCTATGAGTCAGGCAATCTTCATTTCTAACTTGAGCAGGCTGATGCAGAATCAATTAGCTCTTAAAATGAAATAAAGGGGGAAGCATATGGATACTTCAAGAATATCCTAGGAAGTCAATAAACCACCACCTCTTTGATATCATTGTTAAGCTCCTTCATCGAAACTCCTTCACTAATGAGCTAAATGACAAGCTATGCAGACCTGTAACTACTCAAGAAATTGAGTAGAAAGTATTTAAACTTAATGTCAATAAAGCTCTAGGGCCAGATGGATTGAATAGATTCTTCTTCCAAAAAACTTGAAGCTCAACTAAATACACTATCATTGAAACAGTAAAGGAATTCTTTGTAATGTTAAATTATTGAAAGAGATTAATAAAATTTATATTTATTTGATATTGACTAATCGTACTATGTTCTTTATCTAAGTTCATTATTGTGTCAACTTTAGTTTAGTTTGTTTTCTTTAATTTTCAAGTAAATTCAAAACCTTTTTCGACAATTAGATAATAGAAAAAGGGTTAATACTAGTACTTACAGTTCTTATGGGATCAACCCGTACTTATAAGTGCTAGCTGGCTATATCATGCATTTGTGGTTAAAACTTATAATTCTTTATAAGTATAATAAATTCAATCAGTAATGCTAGGCTTGTTTTAGAAAGGAAAAATGAATTTGAACGGTCTGCGAGTGATATTCATGTCATATTTGTTTTGCCATTATTATTTTTAAATAAAATGAGAAAAGATTTTTTGAAAAAATAAAAATATTTTAAAATTTTAAAGATTATACACTTTTTAAAACTACTTCAATAACAGGAAATTTTGGTCATTTATTCTTTATCTTTTATACATAAAAATAATAATTATAATTGCACATCGTTATAGTTTGAATAAAATATTTCTTTCAAAGTGATTGTTTAATATATTACAAAATTTTATTTTATAATGATATATTATTATTATCATTTATAAAAAATATATATTTGCATATTTTGCTAAAATATTATTACTAACAAAATTTAATAGTAGTGGTTAAATGAATCATGATTAAAACATTTTTATAAAAGACCTTACAAAATATAGTTAGACTTGGACCTATTTTTTTAATTTGACCTGTAAAATATTATCAAAGATAATTTCCTTGTGAAATATTTTAAAATTTTTAATAAAATAATATTGATTATTTCATGTCGAATTTTTAATACTAAATTTTATTCAAAATAATAACTCAACACAATTAAAATTTTCATCCGAAAACAAGATTTTTCATGATAGTAAATAAAAAAAAGTCTAAAAACAGAGGCCTGACTTAATTGGTAAGTAAGGACCCTACTCAAGTAAAGGTTGCACCAGCTACAAGATAAAACAAAGAAAACGTGTATACGTCATTGGTAAATACCAGATACCTCTACCGTTATTTGTCTATCTATAAAGTGCCAGAACATTGTATGTGTCTCACTGGAGTTCAGCTATCAGCCAAAAACAACAAAAAGAGTAACTTGAAGGATATGAGGCCTAAAGAAGGGTCAGAGGAAATACCAGTAATTGCTCAATTCCTAACTTGCAAATAAATTGGGTGATTTCAAAGAAAATGCTAAGCAGAAATTCGTATCATGAAATGACAGCAGCTGTGTAACAATGTCAAATTACAGTCCCATATCAGATTTTATTCCACATATCTTCATGAGTTTTGGAGGTACTAGACACAACCCTTTTTATCTGTTGAGCTACAATTTTAATAGCACACAGCTGCGACATTCATCAAAGGGTGCAAGTTCATGAGCAGGTAAGAATTGTTTTAAACCAATAAAAGAAAAGGGTATCATGAGCAAACCATTCACCCAACTTGTTGGGTTAAATGATTCATTTGCAAGAACCAACTTTCACCCTCAAGTAGGTAGAGCTGTCGTCTTACAAATGGGGCATAGATTTTTGTGCATTAGCCACTGTTTGATACAGTTGGAGTGGAAGTTATGACCACATTCTAGCATGCCAAGATCATCTCCATTCACATATTCTTCCTGTTATAATGAAAATCAAACAAAGTTAAGAAATTGATCGAACAATTAAACCGAATGATCAAGAGCCACCAATGATCGAAGTAGTTTGTAACTCATACCCGACAGATACAGCATGGCTCCAAATCCGCCTGGGATTCCAGTGCAATAGCCAAATGCTTTTTCTGTTTCATTAACTGCACAATGGTTTCCTCACTAAGCCCCGTGCTCACATCCCCTATGCGCTCTTCCAATGCCAACAATTCCTGAGAAGTCGCACTGAATTAGAATAAGAGAATACATCTTGATGTTCCTAGCTGAAAAATCATTTATCCAATCATTACCTCATAAGACATGTTATCAACATCAAGGCGCATATCCCTGTGACGGTCATGCATTTCGGCCATACCATGATATATGAATGGATCAAAAAGCAAATAATCCTGAAGTATCGTTGAATATCAGGTCAAAAGACACACATAGTTTGATTCAATGGTAGAAGGAAAGATAAAGGGGAGGGTTAAAGTCAATGGCGCCTATTATCATAAGAAACTCATCTAAAAACATATTCGGATGCACCTGTTAACATATACAAGTAGGAGCAATTTCATCTTTTTAAGAACATAAAGGCTTCAACTAAAAGAAAATATAATAAGATTTTAGGAATGCAGCCATGCAGGCACTCCACACTGCATTACTTTTTCTCCTAGTGATGAGGGGTGGGAATTTTTCCATTTTTCTCCATGTGAATTCATGGATCACAAATAAAAAATCGCATGCTATAGGACATTTCGAAAACATTGTATAAAACAACACGAATAAACCTGCATCTAAGAAAAAGTAAGCTTGGAATCCCCCTATGCTTGAAAACCAAATCTACAAAGAACACGTGAAGGAAATTACTACATTCAAAAAATGCGGCTCCTTGTGAACAAACTCAAAGTCATAAACTCACGAATCTTATCATAAATTATACTCTTTCACCTTGTAATGCTGTTATAAAAATATATCACGTTTAGATGATTGTACCATAACAGTGTCACTACAATCCACCCTTAGCTAGTGTTAAATTTTGTAAGATTAGGCTCAAATAAATTGAGCACATACAAGCCTAAATAAGGTTCCATCCTAAAACCAATTAATAATAAGAGGAGTAACTCACTAAGCTTATATGCATGCTCAAAGTCATATATTATTTCTATGTGGGACAAACCCCCACTTATATTTCAACACCTCTCTTTCACGTATGGGCTAATTTAAGGCCCAACACGTGACACAATCTATCATGTCGAAGTGGTGACGACTAACCCAAGAGCAACCTGCTCTGATAACATGTTAAATTTTATAAGATTGGGCCCAAATAAACTGAACACATACAAGCTTAAATGAGGTTCTATCCTAAAACTAATTAGTAATAGGAGAAGTAACTCACTAGGTTTATATACATGCTCAAGATCATATATTCTTTCCATGTGGGACAAACTCCCGCTTATATTTCAACATCTAGTGATGCTTTTGTTAGCTTTTTTTTTTTTAAGTGCGGACGGGGATCTAGGGTGACCAAGAAATCTTATAGTTATATAAATAACTTTCACAACACACAGGTTCACATCAGCTTGATAAATTTTTACCATCAGAAATGAATTATCTAATGTAACTAGAGGTGGGTGTGGTGGAAGTTTCTGACTACGCTGAGTGCATTACAGCCAAAGCAATGGCCAAATAGTTTTAATGGTCACAAGAGGAAATGATGAAATCATGAAGATATCATGAATAAAAATTTCAGAATCAACCAAACCTCAACTCGTAGGTTTTCACCCCTGCGCATGGCATTCAGGACTTGACGAATCTGGCAGGCAGACATTAACAAAAACTGTTAGCCCAAAATTAACATAAACTTCAATCTCTCCATTAAAGTATCAACCAATATAATTCTTGAAATCAATCAGAGAACAATGCATTGTCATCATTGCAAATGTGATAAGTGTCCAAGTGTAAAGTATCGGCAAGAATGAACAAGCAACGAACCAAATGCTACTACTTCACTTAACCTACATCCAAAAACTTCAACCCATTCTGCACATCCCATTAGTATACAATTTTAAGCTCCAGAAGAAAAAGAATCCAGTCAGCATGTGTAATTATTTTATACTCTCAGACGCAAATAAGTCACTTCAGAACATCAGCACTTACTCCCATCTTTTATTCATCAGAGGAGAATAGTAAAAAGCTGGATAGTGATCGCAAATTTTATAGTCCACATTGTACATATGGGGATCTTATCATCAAAGTTTGACCTGTGAAATGTTAGACAAGTTGACAGAAACAACAGACAAGTATGGACAGTAAAGAAGATGTCAAAGAACACAAATACATGCACACAAAAATTGGGAGAGAGAGAGAGTTAACCTCTGATATTAAGCGGTGTCTCCCTTCAATATCAGCAGCCAAGGCTCTCAATGAACGAGGCATACCAAGAACATCATCAGCTCGTCCTTCCATCAGAAAAGCAGACCTTGTAAGTGATTGATTGTGTCCATGGCTAGTGGAAGCAGATGGCATGACAGTCTCCTGTGGTGAAGCAGAAGGTCCAGATGACAAGGAAGGAAAATGACCACTAAGACCTTCAGATTCAGAGTCCATAGATGGAAACAAAGACCAGGGAGCAAATTCTGTGAATCTCTGCTGATTATGTGCTGTGTGGTCGGGATGTGGGAACCACATAGGAGTGGGCAACGGATGGATGCTTGAAGGGGTAATTCTACTAGAATGAGGATTGCCAGAAGTGCTCATATTTCCGGTGGACAAATTCCATCCTGCTGAATCTTGTGCAATGTTTCTAATCTCAGAAACAGGAACAAACATGGGATGATCTACATTATTTCTATGGACGCCTCTTACATTTACTTCCTCTCTCAGTGCACCAATTCTCTCTCCAGGAATGGGAGAACTTGATGCAGTTCCAGATCTTAAGAAGGAAGCCCCACTCCAAGGTAAAGGATATGCGTTTCTTGATGAAACAGAAGCATGCATATTATGAGATTGGCCCTGAGAAGCACCTGAGTTTGTAGCTGGTGAAGTTGATCTCAAGCCCAGAGATAAATAATTAGAAGGCCTGGTACCTCCTGTTGTTGATAAAGTGAATGGTGCAGCTTCCTGTTGATGTCCTGCACTTACTCTTCTAACTAAATGTCTGAGATGGTCTAAACTTCCGGAGTCACTTGATGAATGAAAGGCATCAGAAGATACTCCTCTCATGCCAAAACCATTTCTGTGGTTCAACTGTTCTGGATTACTAAAACTAGGAGAATTCCTTGAAGTGGTCGACAAACTTACATTGCTAGAAGTGCTATGATGAGTAGAACCAGTATGCCAAACATCATTTTCAGTTTGTGGAAAGCAACTTGAACTTCCACCAGCATAAGAATGTGCAGAAGTACCTTCAAGAGCCTTTCTCTTGCAAGATGATCCCCAGCCTCCATGAGAAGACCCCGAACCACCATCAGTTTCCTCTGTAATAAATTCAGAATTACAAAATGAGGCACTAATATCTTCAGAAGATATATCAGAAGAAGTTGCCCGCTGAATATCTTTTCCACCCAAGTGTAAACGTTCAGGGCCTGCAACAGCTGCCTCATAGTGTCCAGTGTTTCCACCATCCCCCACACCCCCTGCATTCATATTCAAATTCTGCGTGGAATGGTTAGAGCTAGAGCCCCGTAAAATCAAAGGGCCACTGCTAACCTGATTTCCACCGGAACCAATACTGACTCTCTCTGGAAAAGGGAGATTAGGAAAATCAACAGGTCCCGACTGCCTTTCTTCGGACCTTGAGCCAACTACAGCATGAACATTGACAGAAGAAGGCCATCTTTCTTCTACTTTTATCTCATCATCAACAACCTGATTTTCTGGATGAAAGCGAGAGCTAGATTCACTTCCATTCCAGCCATTAAAGCTCTGAACACCATGATTTATAGAATGTACACATGACGCCTCATCAGAAGATACAGTACTACTTGCGAACCTGTTCTCTACCGGATTCAGGATGTTATTCAAAGAAGTCTGATGACTCATATCAGTGTTGTTTGAAACAAATCTTGGATCAATGTTATCTTCAGAGAAGGTTTCAATGCTACACCCTTGTCTTTGCATCGGAGTCAAATTACCCACCAAATAAAATGCCTAAGATGCTAAAAGAAACTCCAACTTTCCAGCAGGAATAGTGGTTCATATTACACATCTATTAGGAACTCCTAGCATGGAATCTGCAAAAATATGAAAATAGAAATTAGATAAGCTCAGGCCTTGCAGCATTATCACACCCGTACATAAGAGCACCAAAAATTGTTCCACCATGTTACAACACTCCGTACCATCATAAGGAAGTAAAAATTTTGTATGTCATAGTATCAGAATTTTCAGATCAAAAATTTGCAGGAGAATGGTTAATCCAACATCATCTACAACCCAAGGTTGTCCATTTCATTTCCAGGTTGAAACAGCAGGCAGAATAACTATGAACACTCTTCTTCTCACGCCTCCTATACGAACCTTTCTTCCACACCCACCGAGACATCAGTAGGCAATTATCACATATAGTTTTTTACGAGCGAAACCACAGACTACTGATCATTATGACATGTTTAATTATGCTGCCTTTGGAACAACTATGCTACAAAGAAAATCAACAACACTTTGAAATCTCTATATCATTTTTCAACATATTGTGAGTGTACAACAATTTAACCTGACGCAGTCACAGAACACTGACAGAAAATATAATGCGGTTGCAAATGTTATAAAAACACAAATGCAGACAACGAGAGGAAATGAAATTTAGTTTGATCTCTTGGAACTAAATCATTATAGCATTAGTAGCTTAACAAACCCCAAAGATGGGTTATAAGACCGTATCAATCAGTGCATTATAAGCATTGGCATGTACTGATAAATAAATCTCAACTTCTTAAACGGTATCCATAATCCATTACAACATTCAAACCTGGCAGATGAATATTACATATTAGAACCAAAACGTTCTACTATACAAAAAACCCAGTTCACCTCGCGCAAATGCAAAATATACCCAATTGAATGCACCTCAGCATCGAAAATCAGATTTAAATATTCCCCAAAACTCTATGCCAAAGAAACTAAAGAAAGAATTCATAAACAAGGACAACAATCAATAAATGTATCTTCCAAAAGACAAAAAAAGAACCAAGAAAACGTGATATAAGAACAATCCCAAACATGGGTCACCCAGATCCTTCTTCTTCATCCACGATTCCATAATATTTAAGCAACCAGAACAACAATTCCAAAATCCCAACAGTTGCTACCAAAAGTAATCCATTTTTAACAAGAAAAAAAAACAAACAGATAAATATTAGTACCTGAGAAAGTCTCCGAGGATCCAAACAGAACTAAAGAATCAAACAGGTATGAAAAAAAACCTAGCAAAAGTAGTTTAAACAAAAGAGAATCAGAAACGTCTTTTTTTTTCCTCTTCTTCTTTTTTTATTTTTTACGGTTTTTCTTCTGGTTTTGTCTCCCACTCTCTCACTCTCTAAACTTATAAAAAGATTTTCCCTTTCTCTGAAATGGGTTACTCTCTTTTTCTTTGCAGAGAGAGCGGAAAATGTCTGATCGGGAAAAGGACAAAGAACAGAGAGCTACGGTTTAGGCCATAGAGAGGACGAGAGAGGAAAGGTTATTAGTTTTTATTTATGATTATTCTGATTGTGATTATTAATATCTATTAATATATCATTACCACTGTTAATATTGTCATCCTTCTTTTCTTTTTTCTTTTCTTTTTTTTTTTCTAACAGAGGATAGCTTAGGAGCTAATCGCCATCAGGAGTGGACACACTGTCCCGTAATAAGAGTTCGCTCAACCCCATTGGAGGAAATGGCATCATGTAAGAGCCATAGAGTAAATCTCGAGCATGTTTTGCAAGAAAATCTGCACATCCGTTAGCTTCCCTGTTCACAAACTGCAAGTGTATGTCCCATCCACGACGGAGGAGTTCCTGAATATGATATAAGATATTTGAAATTCCAGGTTCATGGGCACCATTGACAATAAGATTTATAGCC
>JAOQMM010000172.1:23130330-23141710 GCA_027563515.1 Erythroxylum platyclados | reverse complement strand
AGAGACTGTAAGGGTGCTATAGAGACTTTTGCTGTGTTGTTTGTTATCTGATAGCAGTATAATGTCCTATCTATAATTTCTTATACTGTTGTTTCTCCCATTTCGATTGGAACCTTGTTATAGCTTTGCTAGAGTTATAATATTATTTATTCATTTTCCAAAAAAAAACTTAAGGTCATCTATTAGCATATCATAGGAGTCTCCACAATCTGATTTATCTGATAAATCAATAAGACAATTGTATGGTAAAAGATCAATCTGTTAAGGGTTTAGGGGGATTCAAAACCTAAATACTAATTTCTGATATCGATAGTTTTCTAAATAATTTTCATTTTCTCTGTGTTCTTATTGTTCCCTATTCTATTTTAATTGTTTAATTTTTTTTCTTTTAATTAAAAATCTAAAAATCAATCATTAGGCTAGATAATAGGAGAAGGGTAATTACTAGTATTCAACGTCTTTATGGAATCGACCCATTCTTACCAGTACTAACTACAATTATGTCATGCACTTGCAGTTATTACAATATTAACTATCACAAAATTAGTCAATTAAGTTTTTGTACTCTCTCTTCTTTATTACGGTGAAATGGTGAGGAAAGCTGTTGAAGAAGGTGGTTCCTCTGATTCGAACTTGAAAGCTTTGATTCAATAAACGAAGGATCGTCGTGCTATGTGATTTTGTGACCTAGAATTTGTGATCAGAAGTTAAGCTTAGCAGTTAAGAGGTTATGGTTTTCTGGTGTGATACTCTGTATTTTGCTTGAAGCTTCTTTATTGACTTAAGCATCTTAGATTACAACAGATTTTATGAAATTATAAATTGGTTTGAAAATTAGAACCAAATAAGATATTTTTGAAAGCGTAAATTATTTATGCTATTAATAATCATTGTTGTTAAACCTAATTCCTTATTTAAGAGGTTGATCAGAACTATTAGAAATATCTACATTTGTTAGAAAATTTAAAAAAATCTCTACATCTATTAGAAAATTTATGAAAATTTTGACAAACTCTTAAAACATCATACTTAATGTGGTATAAATATTATTATTACTCACATATATATCAGTTGAATACACATTTGTAAATTAACGTAAGAGAAGGAAACAATCAATGACATTGAATTCTTATAGTGTAGTACGGTCAACTGTTAGAGGACTATAAATCTTAATAAAATTTAAAATAAAGTATTAATTATTAAAAAAATTTAAAACTTTACACAATTTGCCAATTATAATCTAAATTTTAAAAAGTGATAATTAGATACTAAACTTTTAATTTTTCTCAAATATTATCCGACGTTATTGTCTACATTAACGGAGTTTGACTTAACATAAGAAGTCATGTATTATGTCAAATTTACATCAGATTTTAATAAAATTAAATTAAATAATAAAAAACCTTAATATACTATTCTTCCCTCTCCAGCCACCCACCTAAAACTCTATGTTAATTTATCTTTATATTGTTGATGTTAATTTTAATGGTGTAGTTGAAGTCTTTCTTCTTCTTCTTCGTCCTAATTTTCTTTAGTTTGAAAATTTTCTATTTTCTTTTATCTTAGTAACATTTTTCCTCTCTCAAACGGAAACTTATCACCAGAAGATTTCTTCTTTTCATTTTCCTGAGATTAACTATGCCAGTTGCGAACCAAAGTGTGATCCTTTATTGCTATATGCTATTGGGGTTTCTGCAGATCAATTGTAGTTGAATATCTAGAATCCTTGATTTATGTTCGTCTTTACCATGCAGCATTTAATTTCCACTTGGAACCAAAATGCATTATTTACCTCAACAGTCACAACCTGCAATCTGATCTGTATTATCAATCCATGAGCAGTGATCGAAATAGGACTAAGCTTGTATCAAAAAGTGGTCCACGAGCACATGTGAAACGGAGGAAACTTGGGCCAAAGAAGACATCTTTAGACAGCTAATGAAAGTCTCTAACGACTGGACTTTTTGATCGCTTGAAATGGTGTCCCTTAGACAATGTGTGGATGTTGAGAATTCCCCATCTTCCACGGTTGTTGGGTTAGACAATGTGTGGATGTTTAGAATTCCCCATCTTCCAAGGTTGTTGGGTTAGACAATGTGTGGATGTTGAGAATTCCCCATCTTCCATGGTTATTGGAATATGTCCCAAACATCAGAAGAAAGTCTTAAACTCACTCGTTTCCTTTGTGACTCCCTTGAAAGTCGAACCCTGCCAAAAGTCATACCTAGCTGAAGAACTTTTTCCTGTGCTTCTCCACAGAATGTATACTGGAATGAAGACGAATCTTCAAAGAAGGTAATCGTACGAGGAAGGTGGAGGAGTGGGGTCACGGACTCCACCTCCACCTTGCCATGTCAGTTTTGTTAACGAAAACACTAATGTCGAATTATATTTTAGAAAAATTGATAATTCAGATATTTAATTGTCACTTTTTAAAATTCAGGTCATAATTGAAAAATTAAAAAATGTTTAAGATTTTTTTAATTAACCGAAAATAAAATAATCAAGATGATCATAAACAAGCCTCTATAGTATCAGGTAAAAAAATTCCCGATCTCCAATGATAAACTAGGAAAACAAATACTTGCATAAGCCAAACCTTTAAATAGTGAGGATTGTCATATTGCAATATGTTGTGGAAGAAGAAATTTGCTCCAAAAAGGCCAAATAGTCCGTAGAAACATGAATAATGATACCTTAACCACAACTTGAAAATGAAAGGAAAAACTAAAATCAAAGCATAAGGTCGTCGGGCTGCGTAATCTGATTTAGGTCATTTTTAAATAACGATGTCGTTTTGATTACGTGATTAAATAACGTCGTTTTATTAATCTTCATTTTTTGTGTTAATTTTGGCTGTCATGTATTAATAGTTAAGATTTTTAAAACACGTGGCAAGTTTTGTCAGCAAACTTAACGGAAACACTAACGTTTGACTAGAATTGAAAAAAATTGAAAGTTTAAGTATTTTATTGCTACTTTTTAAAGTTCAGGCTATAATTGAAAAATTGACAAAAGTTTGGACTTTTTTTAGTGATTAACCCTTTATTTAAAATATATAATTAACAAATGATTACATATTTTTTAAGAATACTCCCACCTTCTAAAAATAGGTAAGACTTTATATAAAATATATTTATTAAAAAATGCTTCATTTGACAGAATAATGATCTTTTCTGGAAAAAAAAATGTAAATCGTTAATCACTTAATTGTTTAATAAAGATTGAGTTGTTAGCGAGTACAAGTCAACGAAATTCCGAACTAAAGCAAATGTACTCCAATTTATTGTAATCGACAGAAGGGACAGATCATTAACATCACTTCAAATTACAAACATGATCATGAGTGTCCTTGACAGAACATTATGCTTATGAACATAATAAATTGCCATATAAATTTTGGTACTGAACAATTTATATTAGCTGTATCTGTCCATTAGTTGTGACAATAGCTAAAATTTAATTTCTTAACAATTATGTATTACTTAAATTTATTTTGATCAGTGTTATCTTTTAATTAATTTTTAATATTTTCTATATTAGTATACAAAAATTCTTTAAATCAAGTCTTTTGTTGCCATAACTATTGGAGCTTGCTTGTGCTGCTGTTATTGTTCACTATCATTATAGTCGTCTATCATCGATTCTGGTTATATTATAATCGATGCTTATCGCTTGGATGAACATTCTAACCCTATTATAGGTGTAGAAAGAAGAAATACTTCTAGAAAAGAATGTTTTGTGTTTCCATATTTGGAAAATTATTATATAAAGGGCTTCTATGCATAAACTTATATAAGAATATACACAAGATATGCTACTGTAATTATTACATAAATATAACGTATATATACATATTATATATGTTAATATCCCCTTTAAACTTAAGGCAATAAAAAGTTGAACATTTTAAGTTTGAAAACAACTTCATAAAATTATTGAGATGGATGAGATTTGGTGCAACTGTTTACAATTTAATACTATGATGAAGTAGGGGTAAGTTAAATAATACCTTGAATAACATGGTGTTACACAAAAGTGATAATCAATCTTAACATGTTTGGTGCGTTCATGGAATATATCATTATGAGTAATTTCTATAGCACAATGATTATCATAAAAGAGAGGAGTTGTAAAAGAAGAGAAACTAATCATATCTTAAAGCAACCAATGTAATCAAAGGAGCTCGAAAGTTATTTCTACAAGAGCTTAATACTCTACTTCGATGCTAGATCAAAAGAAAACTATTTGTTTCGTATCGTACCATGAAATGAGGGATGTGCCAAGAAGAAACAATAAAAGTAGTAAAGCATTGATCAATTGGATCTCTAGCCTACCTAGTTTTATAGTATGCTTATAACTCTAATAGGATGAATGAAAGAAGTGAAGACCATGAAAGAGAATGCATATGATATAATAAGGGGTTTGCCAAGAAGAAACAATAAAAAGTAGTAAAGCATTGATCAGTTGGAATTCTAGCCTACCCAGCATTATAGTATGCTCATAACTTTAATGGAGATGAATAACAGAAGTGAAGAGCATGAAAGAGAATGCATATGATATAATAAAGGATACAAAGAATAGTATAGAAGTGACTGGTATAAAGGGCTGACATGAATTGATTGATGGTATGAACAACATGAGTACTATTAGGACGAGAGACAACATATAAGGTTGCCAACTAATTAATTATAAAGAGTTCCATTAATAAGGAGAGTCCTATTAATAGTAAAGAGATGAACATTGGGTTCGAGGGGAGTGGTAGTAGCTTGGTGTCATTGATGCTTGATTGATTAATAAGACCTGTGACATATTTTACTTGTGACAAATAATAGGCAAATTAATCATATGGGACTTCAAGACTACAAAAAGTAACTTATATTCGCCAAATCTTTCATCTTAACATGCGACATAAAAATGATTTAAGATTTGAAGTACCATGGGTATTATTGCTAATAATTATCATGTCATCAATATAAATGAGTAGAAAAGAGTACTCTTAAGATGTTTTACAAATGAATGAGCGATGAATACAAGAGCTAGATTGAAATCCAAGAAGACCAATAGTAGAGCTAAATTTTACAAACTAGGCTTGAGGACCTTGTTTCAATCCATAACAAGTGATTGTGAAGTCGACGAACCTTATTTGGTAACATCCATCTAAGATAATGTTCAATGTGATGAGAGACAAATACACAACTCTCTAACTATTTTATGGAGCAAGGCTTAAATGAGCTATTTATAAGCTCCTTTGGCTTGATAGCTAAGTCAGAATCTTAATTGAACTTAACTAGCTAGATCATGTCTTATCATAATCACATTACATCATATTATCTAATAAGATGACATCCACATATAAATAGGACTATATCTGATACGGTTTATCTATATCTCAACTAATAAGATAAGAGATTACATTTCACTAGAAATGATACATCAATGTCCCTGAAGAACTGTACTATCTTCACATGATCCTTCCACATAGTCTTTATCTTTTAGAGCTGATATATATCTATTGTGATCTTATCCACCATATCATAAAAGATCTCAAAATAGGGCTGAACACTCAATAATCTCTCCCTCTAGCCTAAATATAGGAAAGACACATTATTCTCCATCATCTACTTAAGATATATCTCGATAATCTTACTACAAAGCTCATGCTTATTTCCGAGAACTACTTTAGTCAGCATATCAACACCATTCAAATCCGTATGAACCTCCTTTGACATTAATTGTTGCTCTTCTATCACGGACCTCAACCAATGATATCTGATGTTTTCACAAAATGCAATATTTTGCACATTCTTAGGCTCCTCCTCATCAGTAAGTAACAAATACTCAAAATTTGGATACCTTCTACAAGGTCTTTCTCCCTTTATTTGTCAACTACTATTTATTTATACGTATAAAAAAGAAAAGAGGGAGGTTATGCTAAACCCGGAAACATAAAAACTAAGAATAGGAATCTTAGACGAATGGTATCAAGAATCATTGTCGATCTTCGAAGCTATGTATCATCAGTTGTTTGATCCAATTGCTCCCCCTGCTCATTATCCTTAATAGGACCATAGATATATGAATACACCAACTCTAATAACTCTAACTTCCTTGCAGATCTTCTCTTGAAAAAGTCTTTATGCTGCTTTCTAGTCAAACAATGATTGCAAGGATTAAACAGTTGTGAGTTCTTAACTGGGATAAGGAATTTTCCAGCCAGCAACTTTAATCCCTTCTCACTCATATGCCCTAATCGTTGATACCACTGATTTGGTGAAGTTTCCTCTCCAACTATGTATAGTTCTCCACCACTACATACTGTTAAGTGTGTCTTGTATAGTGAGCAACAAAACTCTCCTCGGGTTACCTCCATTGTGCTTTTAGACAGTTTCCACTTCCTATCTCCAAAAGTGTTCCTAAATCCTTTTTGATCTAATACATTTGTTGATAATAGATTCAGCCTTAAATCGAAGATGTGTCGTACATCTCTCAAGGTCAGTAAGCATTTGATGTTTGTCTAAAATCAGATATCACTCATACATATTATCTTGGTGGAACTTTAGTTTCCCATCTTGAGGCTTCCAAAATCTCCGCTCTTGTAACTTAAGAAGTACTCTTTCTTTAGAACACTATGATAAGATAATCCCATGTCAATCAACCATTCTGAACCAACATTTCTAACATGGAAGCATTCACTAGTTGTACAAATTAATGACACCTCATCATCTATGCTTGAAGTAGTTATAGTTGTACCCTTATCATCATCATCATCCTAATGAGCTTCCTTTTTCTGACCCCTCTTCCATTTATAGCAGAACCTCTTAATGTGTCCTAGCTTATCCCAATAGTGGCATGTCTTCACATCTTTGTCACCTTTGGATTTTGAAATGTTTTTAGACTTGCCATGACCATTGGGACCCCTACTCTTGTTCCTTCCCCTGCTTTTTGTCATGAAAGCCTACACGTTGTCAACTTCAATCTCGTTTCTTCTAATTTCTTCATTAGACATACTATCTTTGATTACGTCTAAAGAGAGCGCACCTTCAAGAGTTGAATTGCTAATTGTTACCACTAGCGTTTCCCAACTATCCGGTAAAGAACTCAACAGGAATATAACTTAAAGCTTACCATCAAGAATGATCTTCATAGTTGTAAGCTTGTTGATTATGTTCTGAAAATATGTTAAATGCTTCAACACTAATTTCCCAGCTTTTAACTTCAAATTTACAAGTCTCTTAATCAAAAAGGCCTTGCTATAAGTAATCTTCCTTTCATACAGACCTTCTAGCTTCTTCCATGGCTCAAAAGGATTTGTTTCTTGAGACACATGGTTGAATATGTTGATATTAATCTATTGTTTGATAGTGCCCAGTGTTTTCTACTTCATCTTTTCCTATTCTCTATTTGATATCTTTTCAAGATTTTAAAGGAACATCATCCTTTACACCTTTATCCACATCAATTGGATCAAAGAGATCCTTGCAATATAGAAGGTCCTCTATCATGGGCCTCCATATCAAGTAATTTGATGACGTTAACTTCACCATAAATTTATTTCTACCTTCCATTATGAGTGCTCTGATACCACTTATTGATAGTCAAATACACAACTCTATAACTCTTTTATGGAGCAAGGCTCAAATGAGCTATTTATAGGCTCCTTTGGATTGGTAGCTACGTCAGAATCCTAATTGAACTAAACTAGCTATATCACATTTTATCTTAATCAGATTATATCATGTTATCTAATAAGATTAGATAACATCCCCATTTAAATAGGATTGTATCTGATAGGATTTATCTATATCCCAACTAATAAGATAAGAAATTATATTTAACTAAGAATGATACATCCATATCCATGAAGAATTCTACTATCTTTAGATGATTCTTCCACATAGTCTTTATATTTTAGGGCTGGTATATATCTATTGTAATCTTATCTGTCTCATCATCCAAGATATCAAAATAAGGCTACACACTCAACACAATGTTTACCAGCAATAAGTACCATGAGACTACAAACTGAGGTTAAACGAGCTATAGGAGCAAATGTTTCCTTAAGTCAATACCATACTCTTGGATAAATTCTTTAGCAACTAGTTGAGCTTTGTATCGATCAACAGATCCATCAGCTCGAACCTTAATTTTTTAGACTCATTTGTAGCCAATAATAGAAAAGTCGACCATATCCCAGATATTGGTGCTAATAAGTGTCTATAATTCTTCTAACATTACATTCTACCATAAAAGATCAGAACTTGCCTTATGATATGTGTGATAAAATACAGAAATATCAAGGACAAATAGAAGGTTAAATTACTTGATTGGTATGACAAAAAGCAAGTTGAGGTATAGGAGGTTTTGCTAAGTGAATAGATGGAGAAGGATCATTTGAAAGAGGTGAAGGATCCACGATTAGTGAAGATACGACGAGATCAGACATAATTTATGTCAAACTATTAAATGATAATCCTGTAAGAGAAACGTTAGAGAAACAAGGATACAGTGGGATAAGAAAATAGATTTGAAGATTTACTAAGTAGGAATTTTAGAAGGGATGAAAACAACTTACATTTCCAAAAGGTCACATGACGAGAGATACAAAGTCTTTATAATTAGAGATTCTAACACCTATAGCCTTTATATTTGAAAGTGTTGTAACAAAAATAAAAAACATATTTCACAATTCGAACAAGACCTGCTAATGAATTCTAATAAATAAGTAGTTCAATTCCATACCCTAGGAAACAACATAATCATATTCATGATTCTAGTTTGATGTATTCATATTGTTGGAGAAAAATGAAACAAGCATTATGAAAGACTTTAAGAGTTTGGTATCTAAGAGTACAATTATACAAGCGCGCATATGGAGAGATATTATACCAAGAGTAAGAATACAATTGATAATATAGACAATTGTAAGAGTAGCTTCTTTTCAAAAGGTTTCTCAACAAGAGGAAAAGATAGATTAGCTCAGATAATATCCAATATGTGCCTATGCTTTCGTTTAGCTCTACCATTATGTTAATAGGTACTTTGACAAAATTTTTAGATAATAATTCTTTGTTGATCAATAAAGTGAGTGAAGATTTTTTTTAATATTTCATGGCATTATTAATAAAATTGAGTGCACAAAAATTTTATTTTGCAAGAAAATTGAGTTTAAACCATGTTTGCAAAGTGAGAATAAATAAAAAATAGTTTAGACCTATGTCGTAAGAGGTAAATTCATGTGTATCTAAAAAAATCATCAACAAAGATTATAAAATATTGCAAACGTCCCATAATGTCACTAGGGACAATTCCCTAAATATCTTAGCAAATCAAATTAAATGGTGACGAAGTAACAAAATCACTATTAATAAAAGGCGAAGTATAATTTTTGGAAAGTTTTGAAATGGACTCTTTGGTATTAAAAAATAGGGTTTAATAGTAAATTATTTTTTATGAAACTTTTCATGGTAATACAAACATAAGAAAAGACAAAGATCAAGGAAGAGCCCACAAATGATTCTATCTCCAAAGGCTACAATCCGATGGTAAACCTTTCATCACCAAATACAATTTTTTTTAAATTTTCTCCAGTTTGATTATTATTTTCTTAATTAAAAAATTAATCATTCAAAGTTCCCAATCAGTTTCTTCATTTGCAAGTTGACAAATTTCGAATGACTTTCTTCTGTCAGCTTCCATCCGTTTCTTTCTTTGTTTAGCCATTTTGTGTCGACTTCTAAGCCAGTCCCAGATTAAATTGCAAACCAATATTAGTTGATTCGGGATCGATAATTATTATAATTTTATGAGTTGTAGTCAGAATCTTATAATTTGTCAAAATTGTGCCTGGATTATTTACATTGAAAAAAAGTAAAAACAATATATATATATATTCATCTCATTGATTGAATTGTAAAAAATATACACCATATGAAAGCTAATTGTTTTATAGTATTTAATGTACTTCAATAATTGATATATAAATAGAAAGATATTATTATTAAGTACTTGAATTAGAAGAATATCAATAATTTTGAACCTTATAAAATATCTTTATACAATGTATGCAAAAAGGAAAAAATAGGAGAAATGATAATAGGTTGAATCAGGTTGAACGGATCTCCATATTCAATATTAATAGTTTCAAATTCAATGAATCTTAAATTGCACTAAAATCATGACATTTTAGTGGTAAAAGATTGTGCTATTTCAGGCTTTTAAGTTGAATTTTAACCTGACCCTTAATTTTAGACTGAACTAATATTGACAATCTTAAAATATATGCATATGCTCTTCTCGTATCTTTCTTACTAGTTTAAATCAGAAAAAAATCAAGGTTAATTACTCAAATTTGAGCCTTATCATTAAGCATTCCTGATCATCGAAGAGTTATGAGATACAATGGAGTTGTTTGCATTACTGATTCCGTCACACCGGATAATCGAAGAGTTGTTTGCATTACTGATTCGGTCACCACTCACCTTACCCCCTTGTATTAAGTCGCTTGGGTGGAGGGGAACAAAGCCTCAAGTCTTGAATTCAATGATGCCAACTGGCTCAAACTAAAGATACATTCCCAGTTTCAGAGGTAGTCTTAATGCGAAAACTACTCCCAACTAACAAGAAATAATTAAAGTAGGTGAGACTGCAGTCAAATTTTTTAAGGAGAAGATATTCGTACCTCTTTGTTGATATATGTGTTCCCAACACATGCAACAAGATGACAACCACTCCTGCTTGCGAGTAAACATCTCCAGATTATTATTATTATTTTTTGGGTAGAAAAGACGAATAGGTCAAAAGAGTTTTAAGATAAGTTTTGGGTAGAAAATCCATCTAATCTCTCTCTAAACTTGCTGGATGCTGTCTAAAACTCTGTAGTTCCATCTTGTTCCTCTAAAACTTGGTTGCAGGTCAATATGGATCAAGAAAATAGCAAGCAACTCCATATTTTCTTCTTCCCTTTTATGGCTCAAGGTCATATAATTCCTTTCCTAGACATGGCCAAGCTATTCGCTTCACGAGGAGTGAAGACGAGCATCGTCACCACTCCAGTCAACGCAGCGCTTTTTTCCAAGTCCGTGGAGTCGATGAAATCTGAGGGACACAACTCTGATATTCTGATCATAAACTTCCCAGTGAAAGAGGCTGGATTGCCTGACGGATTCGAGAGCATGGATTTAGTTGAGAATCAAGAAATGAGGAGTAAATTCTTCTTGGCCACATCATTTCTTGCCCAGCCACTTGATCAGCTTCTGGAAGAGCATCGTCCCAGTTGCATAGTTGCTGACATGTTCTTTCCATGGGCCACTGGTGTTGCTTCTAAGCATGGGATACCAAGAGTCGTTTTTCATGGAACTTGTTGCTTCTCTCTTTGTGC